>JAALXI010000252.1:0-94214 GCA_012977755.1 Fusarium nurragi | reverse complement strand
TGGGTTTTTCCTAAAGTGGAAGTTGGAGCGATGAGCGGGCAAGGGTTCCAGTGGGGCTTGGTGCCTGGGGGGCGGGAGGGCAGGAGGGTCTAGCACCTAAGTTGATTGGCCAATGAAGTCTTTCCGGGTCATTACCGGTAGATTCAACAGCTTCAATCTCCAGCGAATTTTCGTCGACATCAGCTATACGCCAGTTGTCCATCACGAAGATACGAGAACGGCAGGCCAATTGAGCTTGTCAAAAGGTCTCTGAGTCGAAATGGGGGGTCGCGCTGTTTCGCCCGGAGGGGCGCTGCTGAGATCTTCTCGACTCTTCTCCCTCCCCAAGCCATTGCCCGAACCTCAGTCAACGAACCTGCACATAGGCGATCATAAGTCTCCCACCATGACACGACAATACCCGCAGTATCAGTCTATAACATCCCCTCTCTCGTCTCGAGAAAAGGGCGACTGGGGATTCAAGCGACCATTCCCTCTCAAGTCCACCCTGACAACGTCAACGCCCTTGATCCGAGTCAAACAGGTCGATTCTATCGAGAGCGTTACCGACTTTGCTTCTGCTTCCGATCACACTCTTTCTCTTGAGAAGTTCCAGGAGATGCGTGTTCCCCTTTCGATTCCCAAAGGCAACGACAGAAATGGTATATCTATGAGGAACGATTCATGGCGCAAATCCGTCTTCGAGGAGGATCTGGATTTTACTGAATACCGTAAAGGCCGAATCGACGACAAGCGATGGAAGTTCCAGGGACCGTGGCTGGCCAGGATGACCGAAGGTGATTTTATTGCCTATCTCGACAAGAACGTCCGACCCAAGCGTGCCCAGTTCAGACAGCTGCTCAAGGAGAGACTTGTCGAATCTATAAATTCCCAGCGAGCCAAGAATGCCATGGAGCAGGGTAACTCCGCGGCTCCTAAGATCAACATCTCAGAGATTACTGAGGAGCAGTTCACGGACTACGTACGCTCCTTACGAAGCGACCGTGCCACACTCTACGGTCTGGTTTCTAAGTTCCTCGATCTCGCTCCCCTAGGTCAGCCTGTAGGCATTATCCAGACCTTCCTTTCTGCTGGAGAGAATGCGGCTGCCGAGAGTCCCTACGGCAAGTCTGGACCTCCTCCTAGCCATCCCTCTGCCGGTATCAGTTATCTGAGGACAAACTCATATATGGAGAACCACCCCGTTTATGGACCTCAGAAACAGCGCACACCTACTCTCGCTCGAGTTGTCTACCCCAGGGTCGGTCCCTCATCTGCCAAACTTGGTGTCGGTGGTTTCGTGGCCGATTCTCCTCCAGGAGACAATGAGTTTAACACCAGAAATACCCGTCTCAAGGTCTCCGCGAACAAGAAGATGCTCACTGGCATTACACAGCTTGACACCACGACATTCGGCGGTGCCAAGGCGTATGTCAGCCCTGAGACTGCAACCGTTGATCCCAGTGGAAAGGTCGTCCTCCAACTCCGAGAAGCGAACACTGAGGCCCAGCTTGTTGCAAGGGAGGCCCAGGGACGCACTCGGGTGTACAATGCATCAAAGCAAGCTCCCAAGCAGACTAAAACTCAAGCCGATCCTTGGCGAACCGATCGTGTTGCCGATGAGCTTCTCGGTGAGACGAATGCCTCTACTCAGAAGAATTCTGTGAGCAGCTCCAAGAACTATGGTCTTGATAACAAGCAATAAAACACATGTCTACTGAGGAACGGGGGCTGGGGTCATTGTATATCGACGTCAATCTACTATCTCTACTACTTAGAGAAATTGTGTACCAACGAACTGTACAAATAGAATTGAAGCAAAAATCATCCAACTGTCACCTTTGATCAAATAGCAAAAGTTGAGCAAGCATAAATACTTCTGTCACTATGCATAACCGGCTTATGCATGTGTATCCCCCACTGTTGCTAGTGCATATTAGGTAAGCGGGAGTCACACGTGATTCGAGCCCTAAATCGCAAATGGAGAGGGGAACACACCAAAATTTTAGGCCTGTATATTCACAGCAGCGTCTTCTTTCAAACCTATCGCCCAACGTCCAACAGTCCAATACCGCCAAAATGGGTCGCGTTCGTACCAAGACTGTCAAGAAGTCCGCCAAGGTCATCATTGAGCGGTACTACCCCAAGCTCACCCTGGACTTCGAGACCAACAAGCGTATCTGTGATGAGATCGCTATCATCGCCTCGAAGCGCCTGCGCAACAAGGTTAGAAGTGCCGGCTCGCGGAAACACGATCGAGGACAGCGACTGATTCAGGATTACAGATTGCCGGCTACACCACCCACTTGATGAAGCGAATTCAGCGTGGCCCCGTCCGTGGTATCTCCTTCAAGCTTCAGGAGGAGGAGCGTGAGCGCAAGGATCAGTACGTTCCTGAGGTCTCCGCTCTGGACTTCACCCAGAACTCCGAGAGCGGCCAGCTCGACGTTGATGGCGAGACCAAGGATCTCCTCAAGCACCTTGGCGTATGTGCACCCCAGCCATTTGGACATTTTGGACAAGATATTAACAATGCATGCAGTTCGAGTCTATCCCCGTCAACGTCATCCCCGTTACCCAGCAGCAGCTCCCCGAGCGTGGTGGACGACGATACGGAGACCGCCCTCGCCGCGACTAAAAAAAATGTATTTGGGATTATGATGGGTATCTGGGATTTACAGGGCTTCACTACTTGGCGTCTTAGGACAGTGAGTGCATAGGTCTCAAAGAAAGATCTTACAACCCCCCAAGGTGTCGCCGATTCTCTGGATATCTCCAGAGATGACGCTTGATCGCCAAGTTACTCTCCTTGCTTCTGTGAACGTGATCTTGCCCAAGGCCAGTTCGCACGCTTCAGGAACTGAGCCAAGGGACTGTGAGAGGGACTGTTGTCTATATCTCCAGGACCAGTAATGCGTGTGTCATGGTGGGGTATCTGCCTATCCATGTCATGACCCTGTCTATGATACATATGCCGCCAAACGCCTATCCTAATGGATAACTATAGAAGATATGATTTATCATTGTTTTTGCTTCTCATCCTCCAGCTTGAGTTTTGTTTTGTAGCCCTCGACAAGTAAGTGCTCGTCGTCGTAGACTTCAGCTTTGTCAGATGTAGTGGAAGGTGCCTGGGCATCCTTCTCCTTGAGCGTGACATTTATCTTTTTGTTCTTGCTTCGCGATGCGTTGGGCTCTCCTCGCTCGAGAGCAAGGGCCGCAGTATCTCGAGCTGCTTGTCGTTGCTCTTCCAGCTGAAGCTTGCCCAGTTCCCGAGCTGCTCGGTCGACCTCTGTTTCCTTCGATTTGTCCTCGTCGAGCAGGTCGATCTCAATATCTGGGATGCCCGCGCGCTCCCAGGCAGCTGTCTCATTCAACTGGACCTTGACGTAAAGAGCGCGACGAGCGCATTGCTGAGAGCACCATTTTTCAAGGTCCTCACGCTTCATAATGTTGCCGTTGGCAATTTTCCACTCACCGCCAGGCCCCGTATTCCGTCGTGGTCGCGCGCAGAGAGTGTAACCACAAAGCTCGTTCACGTTGCGCTCGATTATGAGGTCGTCATAATCTGAAGGCTGGAAAAGGCGCACATGAGCTTTGAAGTCGGCGATGTCGGATGGAGAAGGGTTGGAGGCATTATAAGGGGGTTCGCGGACGAGAGGATATTCGGAGAGGATAACCAAGTTGTCGAGAATTTCTGCTTCAAGTTCTTTGCGATGCTGGATGATCTTAGCATGCTCGATAGCGATTTCTCTAGGATCGGCATCCCGCTCTTTAATAGACTTGGGCTTCTTGAGAATGCCCTTGGGGGGCTGCTTAGATGTTGAGGCCATGACGGATGGTTGTTGCGACCGTGAGGAAAGATGTGTGATATCGTAAGGTGCTGAGCTCTTCTCAAATGCAAAAGCTCGGAAAGATCTAGAAGGGCCCCGCCGCTACAGTTTAGCTCTTCAAGTGCCATTCCGCTGAGACTGTGTGACGATTGGACCATACATTCGACTGGTCGCCAAAATGATAGATGCAACCTGTCACTTCGATACGCTCGGACAGTGCATTATTTGAAGACCACTATAATCATATAAATGTATGAATTCATGTAGGCTCTGCTGCGACTTATCCAATTCTATTTAAACCATAGGGTGGTAGAACGAGATATGTTTCGATGGGAGCTTGAAAGTACCTACATACTAAGGGGAGTTTGTGTACTTGGCTCTCTCAGAGTGGGTCCTCTGCTGGAGCTTATGGTTGATGCCTGAGGTGAGCTGCCACACCTTCTGCGCGACTGCAGGGTGAGCTATGCAACTTGAACCAACATTCACAAACGAGAAATCATAATACCAAGCCGGATTAATAAATTTGGCTTCAGTGCTCTATCTCCATAGTCTATCATTCTTTGGCTAGAAACCTCAACTCTGCCTTAACGCTCCCACGTCGCATCGAATGCCTCTAAAACCAACTTTCGCATTTCTTCTGTCATTGGTATAGTATATAGCTTATCGGCCGTTATCCAAACACCTTCAGAGTGCTCATTTAGGTTAACTATAAAGTCCTCTCCTTGCTGTACTTGGACCAGATAGCTCAGTTGCAAGGCAACCTTGCGAATTGTTTTAATAGAGGGTCCCTGACCGACCTGTTTCTCAGTAGTATATGAGAAAGGCTTTAATGAGCTGACGACCTTTAAGATAGTGAGTCCTGTTTCTTCGGCCACTTCGCGGGATATGGCATCGTAAATGAAGGGTCTGTCTCATTAACCTTGCCTCCTGGTATCTCAAATACACCAGGGTAATAAGCTTCGTGGGCAGCTCGTTTTAAGATCAGGATATGCTTATTGCCTTTATTATCCTCGCGGATAATGGCGGCCCCAACAGTAATCTTGTCAGCAGGTTGGTAGATTGGCGCCGATAGGGCCCAGGTTTGGATATCAGCCTTAGACATGCCTAGGAATTCCATGTCGATATGGATGAGACGATTAAGATTGTTTGATAAAACTCGAGTGTTCTTCTAGGGTTTTCGGTAGGTAGTGAGAGAGAAGTCTGGAAGAAAATTTCAGGATGTCCAATTCTGAGCAGCGATGGAAGGTGATGTAGAATGAAAGTTCTGTGGGTTACACAGAAGAGGGCGGCCCTCCATTATATACACAGGCACTCATTGGAGCTGCTGTCGCGTATTTAACTTTTCCATGTCGTGCATTAGACGCACCTGACCACTTTTGACTCTGATTGGGATATTATAATTTCACCAATATGCTCAAATGAGTCATAGGGTGCGTGATAACTTACATATGTAATCTGAGCAGTCTTGCGTGTGGCCAGCCGGCTTTGCATATACTGATCATGGTGCACTACCTATGGACGTAACATCTTGTGTGGAATTTACCTTCGAGCCGATGACCCTGATTCGAAGTTGCAGTGCAATCAAGCCATGCATGCATACATACATGTTGCTCACTTGCCTTAATCTCGCTCGCACTCCCACCCTTTTAACCTTAACTTTCTCTAGGTTTATTATTCAAAAAGTTCTGACGCAATCACCAACAGCCTTATTCTTATTTATCTATTTATTGAATCGCGCCCTCGACCTTTTTTCTTCCTAAGGAACAGAAGGAAACAGTCCCGCCATATCTACCTATCCCGATGTCGGTCGTTCGCCATACTAGCCAGGAGCGTATCTCGACTTTCTTTAGCCGATATTGTTCATTATCACAGGAAGAGTGCAACAAGTTCGCGCAAAGTTACCTTGGATGCGACATTCGACAAGCGTCACCACAGGGTGCCTTCAGCTACACTGTCAGAGGTGATGACTTTGTGATCCAATTCCGCGCTGAACGCTCGCCCCTTGATCTCGATATCATCAAGCATGCTCATCAAATGCACGGAGATTGGGTTCCCGAAGTTAAAAAACTTGATTCGATCCCTGGACATCCAACCGTCTTGATATATTCCATGCAACTACTGGTGGGCGTAAACTATTCGCTTTTACTGCATTCTTCCGGAACCACAAGTTGCGATGTGGTTCCACGTCAGAAAGAGACTGTCAAGGACCTGGCTTAGTCAGTATTATCATCGTAAATTCCGCAGAACTCATGTCTAACATATTTTAGCTTCTTTTCTCAAGCATGGAATAGTCGAGTTCCCATCGACTCTTCAACTGTTCTTATCAAGCGACTAGACTTTCGACAAAAGCTCCAGACTCTTGCTGAATCCCTTCCTCCTCGCTTCCAACCTCTCGTTTCTTACTGCAAAGACAACCTTCAATTTGTCTTTGATTCTGCTATTCCATGGTGCTTGAATCATGGCGATCTATGCGATACCAACATAATCATTGATCCTCTCACAGGCAAGCTTTCAGGTGTTATTGACTGGGCAGAAGGGTCCATACTTCCCTTTGGATGCGCCTTGTGGGGCCTCGAAACCGTGTTGGGAAGATTCGACTTTGAGAAAGGCGAATGGGTGTATGATGAACAACGAGAAGACTTAGAGGACCTCTTCTGGGAAACCTTCCGCTCACACGTTGGTTCCCTCAATCCGGCACAGGAACGTGGTATCACAGTCGCAAGATTGACTGGTCTATTCTTTCGTCATGCATTCAAGTTCAATGGTCTGTACGCCGTACCAAAAGATGACTCGTGGGACTTGCGTCTTCTGGATGGCCAGCTATTGGGAGATCGCCAATGGCTCACGGCCTGTGTGGGTTCAAGCGGTTTCGTGTCTCAGGAGTAAAACTTGATCGCTATCGTCAGATGAAATAAATTGCTTTTGAGTAATACCACTATGTACTCGTGACGTATTGCTGCAACCACTAACGTACTGTACAATGTACTATTGCCTGGTTTCTGCCGTACACAAGATCCGAGGGGATATCGGCATTCATCCAGTACACTGGAGCATGTTGCCTTCGGCTGTCACTTGAGAAAATGAAAGGGTAACAGCCGGGAGTTTTCAGGTTAAATCACACAACATTGACGCGAATCAACGGCACTTGAATTCTATCAAGTACGCGATTCCGATGAACCCTATTGAATTACTTGGCTACTGTACTATAATATAACCCACCGACTCTTTAATCATGCTGACTGGCGCCATTGTCATATTGATTGAATGATCTCAAGTGTTCTATGCACTAAAGCTTCTGTCAATCCTTCACCGGTATTCTGAACATCAACATGAGTGTTCCCCCTTTGAATATAGCCTTTGTGGGACTTGGAGATCGTGCACTGAGGCACATTCTTCCAGCTGTTGTCAAATTGCCAGATCTTTTCAAGATTTGCATTGGATTTGATACAGAAGGGGGGGCCAGGAAACGTTTTAAACTGCTCTGTCCGCATGCTGAATGCACCGATAATCTCCAGAAAATCATCGAATGGGATGATACGGAAGCTTCGCGAGTCGACTGCGCGTTTGTTGCGGTACCGCACGACAAGCATTTTGAGACTGTTGGTCCTCTGCTAGCGGGCGGAATCCATGTCCTCAAGGAGAAACCTGCTTCCCTTTCCGTGGTCGAACTTCGCCAACTACAAGAGGTTGCAGCCACTTATAACGTCAGGCTTTCCACTGCTCTACAAGGTCGATATAGCGACAGATACCACACCTTGAAGGAATGGCTACCTCTGATCGGAACTATCCAGTGTGTTGAGGCTACCCGTGAAAATTACAAACCGCAGCTAGACCAAGGATGGAGGTCCCGTGGGATCCTCGGGGGCGGTGTCCATGTCGATCTGGGTTGGCATTTGCTTGATCTAGTTTTGGACTTATTGCCTGGCCCACAGACTCCGGTTGTGAGATTCTCAGAGTGCCTTCTCACTCGTCCCTACCAGCAGTATGATGCCGAAGATACATACTTCGCGTCCTTATTGCTACCCTCCAGCACCCCACCAACACCAGACATCCCTTGTTATCTGAAAGCCTCCCGCATGAGCCATCATAAGACTGACAAAATATGTATCATTGGCACCGACGGAACCTTGGTCGGAGAGGACTGCGTGGTGGACCTATTCGCATCTTTCGAGTCTGGAAGGAAAAGATTTACCAAGACTTGTGCCCCTCCATCAGTTTCGATCAATCAAATGCTACTGAACTTTGCTCAGGAAGTTAGGGAAGAAAGACCTTCTTCCGAATACCAACGACACTCGGATTTGGACCTCAGAGTTACTCACACATCTGAAAAGATTCGGTCCTCATGGGAGCCCAAGTTCAAACCTCAAACGGCGCAGGATATCACTCAGATTGCGAATTCTGGGGATCCTATTTCAGCATTTGACTGGCCAGTGATTACACAAAACATTCGTCATGAGGTATTGGACCAGCTTGGAACTACAATATCGATTTACGGGAACGACGGTGTCTTTGCCGAGTTTGAGACGGAGTTCAAACAGAGCTTGGGTGAAGGGACATGGTTTGCTTTACTTCACAATTCAGGGTCTAATGCTCTGAGTGGCCTATACTTCGCCTGCAATCTGATGCCTGGGGACGAGGTAAAGTCTCTGGCACTCTGTGGGCTTTTATGAACGCTAAGACCTTCCTTCATAGGTTTTGTTTTCCGTTTATGGCTTCCACGCAACGGTAGCACCTGCGATGCACTTCGGCATTCAACCAGTTTTTGTCGACGTTGATGAGAATGGCAATATGTCTTCCGAAGCATTGCAAAGGAAAATAACATCGCGTACCAAGGCGGTAATGCTCACTCACATCTGGGGCATTCCGTGCAAGATGTCAGAAATATTGAGTGTCTTAAGCAAGTATCCTCATGTTCTATTATTGGAGGACTGTTCACATGCCCACGGCGCGAGCATCAACGGAAAGTGCGTAGGGACGTTTGGGGATGGGGCTGCCTGGTCTTTGCAAGGCCAGAAGATCATTAGTGGCGGAGAAGGGGGTATTATGGTCACCAAACACCAGGATTTCCATTTTCGGGCACTTATTTGGGGCCATTACAACAAAAGATGTCGCTCAGAGATTCCCGATAACCATCCTCTGGCGCCCTATGCCTTGACTGGAACAGGCCTGAAGCACCGGGCTCACCCAATTGCTGTTCGCATTGCTCTCAATCAACTCCGACAGCTACCTTCCTTCCAAAAAGCCAAATCTTTCAACTCAAGAAGGCTGCAGGAAGTTCTCAAGAAAATACCCTTTCTTACCTTGCCAGAATTTGACTCAAATTCTGAACAACGCACCTGCCCAGCTTGGTATGCCTTTTGGATACGGTTCAAATCTGACCTTGCCCCCGCTGGACTCACGCGAACCGACTTCGTGCAGCTTTTGAAATCAGCTGGCCTTGACGTTGGCACGCCTAATTCGACACGGCCCTTGTATAAAGAGCCGTTATTTGCACATCCAGAGAAGGTATTACCTGGTATCTACGCCTCTGCTACTCTCACCCAACCACCATCAACCTCATTCCCCATGGCGGACTCTTTCCACCGAGAACTCATCAAAATGCCCGTATGCGGCATGTCCTGCCAACAAGCAACAGCGGATTTCTATGTGGAAACACTGAGCGAGATTGCTACTAAGTATGTGGAATTCTCACCATGAGCACACCCATCATCTCCGCATCGACTTCAGCAACCGCGAGAGGGCTTGTTACCGTGCATGGTGGCCTGGGAAGGTGAATCGTCACAAGACTGGGCTGGTAAATGTTGCTTGAGAAGAATGCTGATGCAACCTTCAAGTACGTCGACGGGGAGAAACACTGGTTTCTCAGCACCATTGCCACGGCGAAGAAGGCGCAGCGACGGGGTGTAGGAGCGGCACTTATGGAGTTTGGTGTTGAGCGAGCGGATGCGAGCCTCCGCTGAGTTTGTCAATGGAGCTATTAGTTACAGCGCAGAATACGAGTGTCTTATCTGATAACGGATCATATTCGGATATCTGGATACTCTCTGACGCGTCAAGAATGCGATTTAAATGTCCATCCATCATATTTCAGTTTTAAGCCACTATCTGTAAAGATGCCTGGCTTACCTTAAAGGAGGGATTAAGGTAAGCAAGCACCGGCTAAGCTCACCCGGCTCCCCCAGGTCGCGCGATTAGCTATACAGCCAGAGTTAAATACACGTCTTCCCATTAATACCCGGTAGACGAATTACACCGGAAAAGCATCGTTTCATCATGGATGATGCATTGTCGCACGGCACGAAGAACTGTCGTCGTTTATCAGGGTAGTTGCAGTTATAAGACGGATATGGTATAAACAGTGGTTTCAAATGCATCACGGGCCCTATATCAATGCTTTGATACCACGCATGGACAGTTGCTTTAGAACAACCAGTGTTTCTGCTACCCATGTCGTCATGCCTCGGGCCGGACTGCTCGGTCAGAGATAACTTGACAGACGACGCGAGATGCAACGCATCAATTCACAATTGCATGTTTAAGTCACCGCACTTCGCAACCAGACAAATGTCCTTATCATGATGGCCATGGTCGACTATCTTCGGGGCCAGGCATCAACCTAAAGAGAAACTCCCGCGCGCCTAATACCTTTAGCCGTGAGATACCACAGTACGAGACGGGGTGACGGGTTCATAGCGCTGACGTCGACAAACGCCCCAGCCCGACCCAGCTCTTCCTAGGCCATGCTCCGCTAAACACCACTGCCGCCTCCTTGCAACCTGCATCTCATCTCATCTCGCTCATGCTCGCTTGCATCCTCTCTCATGCATCGCGCAATAATTCCTAGCACATGTTGAAATTCAAGCAATCGCCTTCCTACATAACTGCGCCTTCAAACAACTCATCACTATATTCTCCCCGCAGGCTGACGACGACCCCCTGTCGTGCCCCACACCCAAAGCAAGCGAACTGTTGACCTACGAATACCTATCCACGTACTGTACTTGGTGCTCCATTACAGCCACACGCCCCGAGCAGCTTCGATCCGAGCCTCGGGCAGCATCTGTCCTGCAAGAGAGCTTCCAGAGGATCAATCACCAGCAAAATGGCCACGCCATTCAAGGTCAAGGCCATATACGAGTACTCGTCGCCTCATGAGGATGACCTCAACTTTGGTATTGGACAGGTCATCACTGTTACCGAAGAGGAGGACGACGATTGGTATGGCGGGGAATACCAAGACGACCAAGGCGTAAAGCATGAGGGCATATTCCCTCGAAACTTTGTCGAGAAGTTTGAGCCCACCGCACCGCCTCGGCCAGCTCGAACTCGTACCAAGAAGGAGCCCGAAGCTACTCAGCCCGCCGAAGATATCGTCTCTCCCCCACCGCCACCTGTTCAACAAGCGCCTCCTCCAGCACCCGAGCCCGAGCCCGAGCCCGAGCCCGAGCCCGAGATCGAAGACGCTCATGAGCCTATCTATAAGCCTTCTGCACCTGAACCGGCTGCACCGGCCGTCCCGGAACATACTCCTTCGAAGCCTGTTGAGCCTGCTCCGGTTGCAGCTCCTAAAGCTGTTGAGCCTCCAACCCCCGCTCCAGCTCAGGCTCCGGCCGCGGCTTCTCCCAAGCCCAAGCCCTCGGTACCACCTCCTGTGTCTGGGAAGCCTTCGACCAACTCGTTTAGGGATCGCATTGCGGCTTTTAACAAGCCCGCAGCTCCTCCCGTCGCGCCCTTTAAACCAAGCGGTCTAGCCGGTGCAGGTACAGGTTTCGTGAAGAAGCCGTTCGTGGCTCCCCCTCCAAGCCGGAACGCTTTTATTCCTCCGCCACAACAGACTCCAACTGCCAAGGTCTACCGACGCGACGAGGACCCTGAAATCAAGGAAAGGGAGGCTGAAACTCAGGGACAAGCCGAGAGGGCTGGACTCGTGCCAACTGAAGCTCAGGGAGGCGAAGATGAAGATCGGCCTAAGCCTACTAGCCTGAAGGAGCGCATTGCACTGCTTCAGAGACAGCAGCAGGAGCAAGCAGCGCGCCATGCCGATGCTGCTGCTAAGAAGGAAAAGCCGAAAAGGCCTCAGAAGAAACGTGAGAGCATCGGGCATGCTGATGCCCCAGCTGAGACGGAGGTGTCGCCCCAAGAGCCTCAAACTCCCATAGAGCGCAGAGACACGCAGGATACTGAGGCTAGAACATCTATAGAGGAGCCTCGACCAAACCGTATGCCACCCCCTCCACGCCGTAAGTCGTCCAAGGGACCTGCGACGGAATCTGTACATGATGGAAATGAGGCGGATATGTCTGGCGCTGGCGATACAACCGAAGGTATCGATGATGTGACAGAACGCGAAGATAGCGATAGCGTGTCTAAGCAAGCGACACGGGCGTCTTCATTGCCCATTCATGCTGGTCCTCCTCCTGAGGCGCCAAGAAAGGAGGAGAGCGAGGAAGGGGAGGATGAAGAGGAGGAAGAGGACGAAGTCGACCCCGAGGTCAGGCGTAAAGAAGAATTGAGAGCGAGAATGGCTAAGATGAGTGGTGGCATGGGTTTCCATGGCATGTTCGGCGCCCCTAAGCCCGTGCCAACACCTCCGCCTAAGAAAAAGAAAGCACCTAAGCCAGAGCGAACTTCTATTGACGAGACCATGGAGGAGACCTCGCCCGCATCTTATGCCGCACCGCCAATCCCTGCCATGATGCCTCTTCCTGGCTTTGGTGGCCCAAGTAAGCCAGAGGAGTCAACCAGACCCGAGGGGGAACAAGAGTCAGCTACTCGAGCGCCTCCGCCTCCGCCTCCAGTTCCTTCTCACCCTCCTCGGCCTACGGAGCACGAACAGGCGGAAGAGGAAGAGAGCGAGACTGCGCCCGCGCCTCCCTCTGTCCCTACGAGTATGTATGGTCAAATCCTGCATTCTGGCTCTGATACTAACAGCCACACAGTTCCTCCACGAGACCCTGCAGGCCCTCCTCCCATTCCTGGTAATCGAGGAGCACCACCTCCTGTACCGTCTGAGGGTAAGTCAAACCTGGCTTCAGAACGAACATTGGACTAACAACTCTGCAGCTCGACCACCTCCTCCTGCACCTCCCGCCGACGTGAGGTCTCAGTCAGATGGATCGGCGTCTGGGGATGAGCTTTCTGGCGGCCGTGATAGTGAGAGAGAACCCCATGTAGCTACAAGGTCTCTCCCCATGGCGCCACCGCCAGTTCAGCCTCCTCACCTGCCTGCGAGATCGCCACCACAGTCTCCTACCCGCGAGGAGTTCAGCCCTACGTCTCCTGGATCTAATGCTAGCAATAGATTAAGTCGACTACCACCTCCTATTCCCGGAGCTGCGCCAGCTCCTCCTATGCAGAGCCGGCCACCTCCACCTCCCCCCCCAGGTGTCCCCCGGCGACAATCAACTCAAGATTCCCATGGACAACCTCCCAGGGGACCTCCTCAGGCTGGTGAGGAGGAAGCCGAGGAACTTACCGAGTATGAGGGCGATTACGACACCGATATTGCCTCCTCAGTTCCTCACAAGGACGCTTTGAAGTCACACGCTCGTGATTCAAGCCTGGAAGACAATACCATCCTGTCTCCAGCTTCCGATGTTCCCCCAAACTTACCGCCCCCTATCCCTGCCGCGGCGCCTCCTAGAGCTGTCCCTCCACCTGTTCCTTCACAGCCGGTCCAAGAGAACAAGCGACAGTCTCTCGATATACCTCGCGCTGCTCCTCCACCACCTCCTGCGGAGAACAAGCGACAATCCATTGACGTGCCACGCGCGGCACCTCCTCCTCCCCCTCCAGTTATTACTCCACAGCCACCTCAGTCGACTCTTCAAGGAGAGGATTATGATCAGCACAACTATTCAGCACCTCCACCCCCCGGTGGACATTATTTTGCTCCCAGAACACCCAAGATCGAGGAAGAGGCTATTTTCCCTGGATCTCCATCTGTTGCCTCTCCTGCTGATCGAAGAGCCCCTCTTCCATCTGTCCCCGCAGGCCGTGTCTCTGGTCGGCAGTCTCTTGATATTTCAAGGGCTACTGCTGGAAATAGAAGATCTGTGGACATGCACCGACCATCAATGTCGATGGAGTCAGGTTTTATCGCCAATGACTTAGACTTGGCCATACAAAGCGGCTGGTGGAAGCAGTCTAATCAGGTGCCGCCTGTACTCCAAGGCCGGAAGGACATATACTTTGAGGCCGAGGAGTCGACGTCTACCAATGGCGGGCAAAAAACGACCATAACTCGCCAAATCTTTATCTTATATCAAGACTACTCGCAAACCTTCTTGACAATTCGCTACGATCCCTACGACCCCTCGGATGTTGAACTCGAGCAACGCCACGAGCCCCCGCCGCGCCCACTCCGCCAGGACCAGATGGAAGAGTTCTATGAACGATTCGGCCGCCATATTTCGACGACTGTAGCATCCAAGAAGGACTCCATTGTCGCAGACGGTACCCCTCAAGGTCTTGTCCTAGAACTTCTACGACCCTACAAGGACGCTCTACCTCCTGTTGGTACTCGTGCCTATGGCGCCCTCGTCTATTCCAATATGGCCAATGCATCAACCCAGCAAAACGATGTGATCCGGGCTGGTGACATCATT
Organism: Fusarium nurragi; assembly: GCA_012977755.1. NCBI lineage: Eukaryota > Fungi > Ascomycota > Sordariomycetes > Hypocreales > Nectriaceae > Fusarium > Fusarium nurragi. The sequence goes on along the minus strand of JAALXI010000252.1, from coordinate 79,798 downwards.
ACCATCCGTAATGCGAAGTTCCAAGGCAAACACGGCCCCATGCACGCAAAGTATTCTGCCGAGGTGGGCAAACCCGACCACGTCGCTGTAGTATTTGAGTGGGATGGCACCAAGAAGAAGGTCCGCGCGTGGGAGCAAGGCCGCGAGTCGAAGAAGGTCAAGGTGGAGAGCTTCAAGCTCGATGATCTGCGAAGCGGAGAGGTCAAGATATGGCGCGTCATGCCGCGAAGCTGGGTTGGCTGGAACAGCCAGCCCTAGTGCAGCTGGGGACGACGCAGCGAGGATGATGACGATCTTTAGGAGAGGACGTCCATGATGATGATGACGACGAATAATAGGAGGAGTTCACGGATGGGCGTTGGACTGTGGCCGTATCCTCAGGCGTTGAGTGGTGGTTTAAGGGTCCGAGGGCGATACAGGAGGAGGATATGATGCGCTGCAAGAGGTGTGTGCTATAGGAGACGAGTGAAACGCGAGAGATTTAGCTAGTTGTAAAGCAGCTCGATTCAGTAGGTTATGTTATCGACCAATGCTCTTATCCTGTGTCACCTTTGATTCAGCATCTTACACATTCGAAACCCATGGTTGCTTCTGCTCAACCAAGTCTCGCATAAGTCCGAGACGCACTTTATTTCTGGCACGGCCCGGCTATCTTCACAGCGGTTCTACGGCCACGTTTCTACCTCTTACCGGTTAGACATCCAAGAGCTTGAAGTGTTACATTGTATAAGCTGGAGCAAGCATGAGGCCCCTTCCGTTGCTTTGATCGACATGATCTTCACGGCGGAGAATTAGATATCAAATCAAACCCTACGTTAAATGACACCTCGTCAAAAGACTCAGGCGGGTGTTGCGCAAGGCCATGACATACAATCTAAAGAGGAAATTCAGTCGCATGAGTCAACATTAGGAAAGACGGTGATGGACAAAGAGTTTCCATACTGTAAGGAGCAGGTGAGCAAAGAAGGTATGATCGACTTCGCACATTCGCGCCTGGATACGGTTACGCCGCACTTCCGAAGCACTGTATAGAACAAAAGCACTATTCTGATGGCGGCAGGATACAAGGTCTCGAATTTGGAACAGCGCAAGTTAACGCCAGATGAACAATACTCGACTTGTCCGCGTGATCGGGGGCATTGGGCAAAGAATGGCCGTGACCAGCGTTGAAAAGTACAAGGCAGCTTGTACCGCAGCATCTTGGGTATCAGATACTTAGAACGGGCCGTCTGATAGTGGCATTCTTCCACCTACGGGCATGTTACCTCCATTCTCCGCGATGTAAAGCGTGGGGAAGCAGAGCCTTTCAGGCGGAAAGTGAGGCGTTAGATGTTTCTCAGCCTGAAGTTCGGGTATGTGGCTATGCTCGGCTTTCAACCTCAAAGGTTGCTATTGGTGACTCTCGATTCTGAGGCCTGAAACTCGATGCCCCCTAGGCTTCACTAAAATCCTTCGTCATGAATCCAATCATCTCAGCGCCGTAATGCCGTCAACTTCTCGATTAAGCAACTGCATCTTTGGTACTGCATTGTAGCCAGCTTAGCTCCCGTAGTATTGCGTCAAGCCGACCTGCTGGTCTCGGATAAGTGCAGTAGTGGAAAGATGGACGAGGAAACAGATCAACCGCGCTAAAAACGCAGCCTGGGTCGAGTTGATGGGAGATTGGGCCAGACCCGAGACAAAGTGAGGTCAGCTCGGTGACCTCCAGACTTGAAGCTTACCAAAGATGATGTGGCTCTTGTGATATGACGGCATGTGGCTCTGATAGTGGTTCAACATTCGACGCTCCAGCTCCAGCTCCAGCTTCGCGTGCTGTAGCTGGTCGAAAACGGAAACATGTCTGCTTCTGCCCTGGTTGGGGTAAGCAGACTCCGCTTCTTCAAGCTTCTAGAGGACTGTCTGTATTCCAAAAAGAATGCATGTGTTGGTGTTGGCTGGCCCCGTTTTGGGCCTAGTTGAGCCCCCGTTTTCTGGCCCGCGAAACATGCATTGGAAGTACCTGCACAAGGGACAACAGGTATCTCGCGGCTCTCGCATGAGGATGACCATGAGCCTGGATGACGAGCAAGCGCTGCCTGTAACGGATTCACAGAGGCATTCAAGGTCTGGCCATTCCAGTAAGCTGCTGGCGGTATATTGCAACATGCAGTCTATCCTCTTTTCCGCCTAGCGATTTGGTTCAATAACGTGGTCTCCCGTCGAGCACATAGTGTTTTTAAGAAATATATACCGTTAAAATCCGCCCGCCCTATCCAATGGAGCTCGATAAAGCGAGAATCGAGCAGTACTAGCGCCAGCTTCGGGAAGATGAGACCCCAAGAACTCGAAAACAGCTGGGCGCGTGGCAATGCTCGACGACCTCTATCTCCTAATCACTCTGATAACCATAAAGTTAGCCTTTATCGCCTGCAGTAGCGATGGCTTAGCTTCTGCGAAAGGATTGGCAGACAGGCAGATTGGAAGGCTCTGCTGAAGACTCTGGGCGCCTGCCTGCAATCAATCGGTGACACTCGTGTTCGCCGAGCAGAGATTACAGATTGAAACAAGTCCAAGATTGCCACTGGTATCGCGATTTATCCAGAGGAAGGGTCTCCGTGTTCTTGCGGAGAAAGGTGTCCAAATCTTTCAGGCCCCCCTTCAGCGCTACCGCATATCGTTCCTTCATCTCAACCAGTTGTCGCTCGTACTTTTGCAAGTCTGCCATTTTTTTCTGGACGAAGGAACTTATATCTTCATCTGGGATTCCTGCAACAAGTTTATCCCAGTCTTTCGTCTCCTCCCGAAGCTTAACGAACGGGACACAAGTAGGCCCATTAAAGCCACGCAGGATGATCAAGTGAAACCATTGGCGCCCGTCCTCCTGACATGATCGCAACATGGTCGAGGGCTTCTGGTCCCTAGCGACGCTATCCCCGAGGATCTTTAGCTCCTCTTCCTCGAGTAACCGAGTATATAATTCCAGGTGCGCGTTGTACCTGGCAAGCCTGTCGTCAACAGAGGCCCAGACGTGTGGAGACTCGATCACAAGCCACGTCGGTGTGGAGTCGACTAACTGGGCTGGCGCAGTATAAGACCACTCCCAGTCAATCACTGCTATAACTTTTAGATCCCGTTCATTATTAACGATCATGTTTGTAGGTTGAAAATCGTCACATATAAGCTTGAACGGTCCCTTATTACTGCCTGGTAAAACATGACGAGGGATCAAGGCCTTCATGATATTAAAGTAGATATATTTTTCTCTTGCATCGTGCTCATTATCGACCGAATAGGGCTGGTCGTGAAGATGTTGCAAATCTCGGTCGACGACGTGGTGAAAATAATCGGTCGTGGATGTGAATGTCTCGTCTTGAGGACCTGGACGGCGTTGTGAGAAACAACGGCGGTATAGAAAAGGGAGAGTGCCGTTACCCACCAAGAACATTGACTCCGCCTTCCAAAAGAAAGTCTTGCGACTTTTTGGTCATAGGTCGCGATTGAATCATCGCAGCGAAGCCATCATCGGCAGGGGTAGACTTTGAGGTTAAGCTACCGATATGTGGAAAGTCGAGGTTCCGGAGCTGCAGCGAGAAATCGATCATCTGCCGGAATAAAATCTCGAGCGCTGTCTGGCTGACGTCCTGTCGCATGATTCTGGCATCAGGTCGTTGAAGAACATGATCAACACCAATACCTTCAATGAAATCCATCATGATGAAGGGACCGATTCCGAGGGAATTATCAGCTGCCAGCCCCCCAAGCTTTAACTTCAGGGATGGGTATTGAGGTTCGCTGACGGATTAGATTCATTGTAGCCACTTCAATCTCAACTTTCTCGTCGGCGTTGATAACCTTTCCGACCATAGGGAAGCGCACTATCCATTTCTCCCCATTGTTGAACTCTACCTTGCAGCCCATGTTATACGCGCCACGGCTGTCGTCCCGTTTGTGTGTAGTCAGCTTGCAAGGTAGGCGATCTCGGTGGAATGTAGAAACCCAATCCGTTAGCCGCCTTTCTCGTACTTCATCGTATTTCCTTATCCATGACAGGAACGATACGTTGTTATCAAGGTTGACACGGTCGTCCCAGTCCATCGTATCGCGTGCGGCTTGCATTTGACGGTAAGAGTCCAGGCGAGTCGTAGGTTGACTTCACAGTGGAGGGAGTCGGCGCTTCGTGATCTGTGCCGTTACATATCCTTCAGCGGCGACCCCGCTAATATCGCACTCGATATTTACGCGAGTGCTTAATCCCAGCTTTCTCCGCCATCTAGATATAGCCTGATCCATAGGAAGCGTCTAGCGAAAAGATGGAGTGAGCTAGCCGCTCCTTAGCCGCTCTTCGTCTTGATCTACTCGCAAGAGGCTGAGAATATTATGTTCGATTACGGATTCATAACACTGATCATCATGGTGAGTGAGTGAGAAGGTGAGTGGCCACTTTTAGATCACTAAGAAAAACTCTGTTCCTATAAATGTCCAACTAACAGCCAGGCGATGGGAGAGATTCGGAGCCGCTTGTTGGCTTTAATAGTCCAAGCATAGTTACTCTGGACTATAAATTGGGCGTCTGCTCCCTTTTCTAGACCTAATGCTCCACGCACCCTTGATGTGGTATCCAGCTTACAGGCATCATGACAACCATACCAGCATAAGAAATAAGAAGACTTCTTTATGCCGGAGTGGCCCGCAAACTGGGCCACCGACCGGCCCCACGGGCTCCTCCTTTGAAACCCAGCCCGGGCTCGGGCTTCTCGCAGAGGCAACACCAATGATCAGCAATACTCAGGACATCACTGCCACCAACGACATCAGAAGGTAGGTTTTGATCTGCCATTATGGGAACGTCAGCCAATAGACTCTGGTCTCTTCATCATGACCTGTTCTCGACTTGATAAGATCGAAACTTCTCTGGCACGGATAGACGACGAGTTGGTTCGCACACGAGACAACATAGAGAGAACTGCGCAGGTAGGAAGCCAGTCAAAGGAGATGATTGACGGTTTGAGGAAAAGCCTGGGCAGTTTCTCTAAAACATTGTTTGCCTATCTTCGTGGGGACGAGGGTATAGACGGGAAGTCGGTCTCAGCTGGCTGACTTCGAGGCAGAACGGGGGTATATGTCTGCGATGCATTTGTTCACAAGCAAATACGGCGCACAATGTTTTGGAAGGAACCATTGGATACGAGCGTATGGTGTGCTGTCTGTCTTTATCCATCTGGTAGTAATCATCTTTCATGCTACGGCTGGCGCCATATCCAGCATTGCTCGGTTAAACAAGTGATCATCCGATGCTCCCCCAACCCCAATTGGTTCCGACAATCCTCATGTATGCTTCCATGGCGTTCCGCTATCCACCAATACATATATCTGATTAGCTTCCAGTGACCCCGAGGACCAGCCAAGGTGCCCTAAGCAATCTTCAACCGTTGCCAGTGAGAAACAAGCCCGATCCCTCTAACGACACCGATACTTGGAGAACGAGATCCCAGACAGGATCATCATGGCCAGTGTGACTACCAAGCACCATACCAAATCTCCGTTGGTGACTTTCAACGCATCTAGATTCCTGAGAATGGAGGGGATTGAAAAGGCGACAATCGCTGCTAGCAGTGGGAGCTACTTCAAAGGCAAGTCGCAAGCCTGGGATGACTTGTAGCAGTGTCAGGCCGAGAAAGAACAGGCATTATGAAGACCACGGTAAGAATCAAGGCGCCTAAAAGCGCGATTATTAAGCAGATGCGGACGTTGATAGTTAATATTGTGGTAAGAAAGGGGACGTCGATGTCCAACAATTTGTTGAATGGCGCAGGAAGGCGATCTGAAACCCGTGATAGGAAAGGAACCATTGATCTTGCGATTGGCCAAATTACCCATCGAACAGGGGCCATGGCTCATAAGGACGAATGGGTGGTCAACACATGAGCAAGAACAAGAACCGCATCTCGATGGGTCGGTTTGGTGGCCACAAATCGCTTTTGGCTTGCATGTTCAGCGCGTGCGAAAAAGACGAAGAGGTGGGAGAAGTTAGCAGGGTAGGACACACTGTTCAAGCCCAAGTCAACGATCGTCTCAGTTGTGTAACTAAGTTGTAAATGCAGCAGGATTCATGTCGCGTCGTCTCGAGTCTTACGCACTTGGGAGTATGATAGTGGAGCTGCTGGGGTTCATATCAGATAGTAAGGCTCTCGGGGTGCTGCGAAGATCAATTCCCGAGGAATATGTAGAATTGGCCGAATTCCAGACTGGATCTCTAATTGCAAGGGCCAAACTAAGCCAGACGTCATTGATGTATGCTTGGTAATGGCTGTCTCCCAGTAGATTGCCTCGTGACATGTTGTCCAAGTATTGCATTGCGAGCCAGCAAAGCCATGAGTTGGCTGACCCGCCGCGTGAATTATCCTTCTGCACGGGATATAATGGAGCGGGATGACCCAGGAGTCGCTGTGAGTCGATCGACTATTGGCCGTCTGGCGCAGTGGACAAATCCTCAAGGCTGATGTAGATGTGGAGAGAGAATTTGTACAGCTCATTTTAGGCTCTTCGCCTAGCGGACCCATGACATGACAGCTCCCCAAATAGAAGCACTTAAACACCAAGTCCAAGGCGGAGTCGAGGCCATGCGTAGCCTAACCATCTCAATAGGCCCTGACAAGAAGCTCGTGGCTCAGCCAGTCCTCAGTCGTCGTTGCAGCCTGGTCACCGACATTGCCAACAAATATATTCAAAACTAAACACTCCCACGAGACAGATAAAGTGGATGGAGAAGGCTGACGCGTTTTATCATGGTCGATGAGCCACAGATAGAGTAGGTCCCAACTACCCGAGGTACTCATGGCGAGAAAGTAATGAAGAGGTGAGATGCCGTGGAATCCAATCGGTCCTGCATATGACATTACGGGGTCCTAAGACATTCTGGATCAGGGAAAGAAGCCAGAGAGCCCCGAATGACTTGGGTGGGTGATTCTATACTTGGTTGGTGGAAGCTGAAAATGGAGATGGATGGTGAAGGAAACCTCAAGTTACCCATGAAGTGCAAGGGTTCAATGCGATGATACACAAAGGGCCAGAGAACAAGCCCTAGTAACTAGCTTGGGTGGTACTAGAAGTTGTGGTTGGCCCAGGCACTCAACTGTAGAATGTGATGCCTGAGGTGTTATAAATTAATAATGAATCGCAGCTGGAGGCAACTCCCCTGGCACCTTCCGTGATAGAGAATCACCTATAGACCTTGGATAAGCAAAGGACGGAAGGTGCGAACAAGGTTATCGGACTCAGACATAAACCCACAGCACCTCGTGACTTAACAGGAGTCATCATACTCACCTCAGTCGTGAGATCATGGAATCTTCCAAAATCAGGACAAACCTCCAACAATCGCAACTGTACAGTACATACTGTATGTGCAGACCCCGCCTGCGCTTCGCAGCCTGGAACTGTATTGGACCAGACGGGACACCTTCCCAGATGCCCGCCAGTCCGATTAGGGGTTGCGATAATGAGGCGTTCAGGGCGTTTGGCGATTAGACTCACTAGAGAATGGTAGCGTCAAGTTAAGGGTCTTGCTGCTTTACGATAGGCAGTGGAAACGGCCTCCAACAACTAACGACGCACGTTAATTGCTCGGCCTGGGTCCGAGGTCACCCTGAAAAAATCTCGCGACATCATCGCTACCCAGTGATCAGGCTTAGCGACGCTGGATCGACAACCACTTCAGCAAGATCCCATCGATCGGCGCGCATTTCGAATCCGTCATTCTGACTGAGAAGCGATTGTCGCCTACGACCCCAGAAAGACCAAATCGACGGGACGGAGGTAACAGGCTAACAGCCCACCCATGGTGTGATTATGAGCTCGATGTGAGCCCCAAACAGCCATTGCACCCCAGCTGTGGCCTGTCTTGCCTGTCCCCTTGTGTGGTACACCGTCACAACGTCCTCCCACGCGCCCCCTCATGCTCACTTTAGTGGCCGAGCAGTGACCGATGCGCACTAGGAATCTCACCCGGGGCACTCTGCTGCTGAACCGTTCCCCCACGAATGAACGTAGGTGTTGTATGGACGTTCCACAGAGCCCCTACAACAGAGTACGGAGTCAGAAACTTATCCAATGTTCTCGTACAGTCGGCTGTGTGTCAAAAGTTGGAATGTGTCGCCTGGTTACCGCCTGGGTTTATCAGCCACCGACCGTGGGAGTCGCCTCCCGGAATGGCTAATTTTTTTCCATGGCGCAGTCAGTGACCCGAAAGTCTGCCCACCATTGACTTTAAGGTAGCAATGCAATCAGCAATGCTTTGCGGGAACGTGAATTCTCGTTCATTTTCGCCCTGACCTTTCCCCCTTCTAGCCAACAAGAAGTGCAGAGATGCTAGGGCTGCAACAATGTCACTGCTGGCTGGACACAAGAGGCACTAGCGGGGTAGCTAACGAAGGTTAAACAAAAGATGAGCAAATATGAGGCCGGGGCGAGGCGCGTCTTCCTCTCGTCCCCGCCGTGGCCCGAGTTGACAGGTGGTTCCAAAGTGGTCCGTCCCTAGACCAGGTTCCTGATGTGGCCTCGAGTCCATGCCTGAGCGAGCACAAGGAGTAGTGAGCACACACCTTACCCCTGGCATCTCTTGAGCTCCACTGGTTGCGTATTTAGGCCAGGCTCGGTACCAAATAAGCCCCCCTCCCCACCATCCGCCAACGTCCGTTAGTTTACCACCATCCATATTAAGGGCAGAAACGGCTTGAAGAGATATCTCTTTTGATTGTCTTCCCATTTACGATACTAACATATTTACGAATATTGACTCTCATCAGACCCGATTAAGCCTGGTTGTGCCGAAAATCTCAGGCCATACATCTTTGAAATACATCTTAAACATATTACACCGCGACATCTCTCGGGACTCTTTACCTCTGTCCAACGGTCAACATCGCAAGCACTTACACGCACCTCCTGAACTATATCCATTTCTCAACACCACGACGGATACCATAACGCCTGCCCTGAATCAATCGAAATCTACCAAGCAATGACGTCCGATCCTTCATCTAGGCGGCAACGGAAAGTTGTTATCACCACATCTCCCGCTCCTTCCGAGTCTGATTCACGCCGCGACTCCTACTTTTCCGAGGCCTCTCAATCAACAGCACCTACATCATATCACTCGGCTTCCGGCTCCAATAACAAAACCCTCGACATGTCACAAGCCCACAAACCCACAACAGTAATGAAAGCACCAACGCCTGTCGAGTGCAGATTCGACATCACGGCATCCTCTATCGCCACATACGACTCAGTTTTATCTGAGATGGCACCTCTATGTCGAGATTTGCCAGTCGGCGGCGAGGAAGTAGATCTCGAGACCGAGGATGAGGAAGATGAGGAAGAGCAGGAGAGCGGCGACGATGATGATGATGATGACAGGGAGGATGATCAAGAGGAAGCAGACAAGGACTTCATTCTGTCCGACCCTGAATCCCTTCATATTCCTCCAGTGCTGCCCCCTTATCGCGGGACGTCCAACGAACGACCCTGTCGGCCATCTACACCCCAGGACTTTAGTCGACTATTTCCTTCACTGGACCGACTTGCTGTGCGTCATGACGACTGTACCTCGGATGGCAATATGAATCTCCGTGTCGATACCGTGGTTCCTTTTGGGCATACTCGACGGACACTCGCAGTCCAGCTCTTCCACCTACGCATGCACGACCTTGCTCGCCGAGAGTTCTCCCTGCGCCGTTATTGCCGTGACTCTGGCCGCGAGGTTTGCAATTCCAAGCGTACATATGCTCCAGCACCCACAGGTGCCGTCGCCGCAGCACGCCCTGCCCTTCAACGGTCAATGAGTTCCGCCATGCGAACGATGACCACCCCGTTTCACCGACCTACCTCCAGTACCCCCTCGATCTTCAAACACAGTAACGCTGCCAGCGCTTCAGACAACGCTTCCGTTTGGTCTGGCTCTCACCACACCGACAAGTCGGAGTCACAAACACCCAAGCCTAAGGCGCGAATGGTACCCACCAACCGTATCAAGCTTGAGTTTAGCAATTATGCTCGCGTGGACATTGCACGACGAGGTGGACGCACGAACAAGCGGTATGAGTTTGAATGGTGGGGCCATACGTACGCCTGGAAGCGTGTAATCGACAAGAACCTCAATGTGGTCTCGTTCCACCTTGTCCGAGATGGCCATGGTACCCCCGTCGCTCATATCGTCCCTGAGATGCGCAGTCCCAACCAGGTTCTCGACGACGAGATGGCTGGTGCTTGGGTCACCCCTTGCTACATATGGATTAGCGATAATGGTATTATTGATGCTATTACAGATGTGGCTGAGTAAGTAGTCGTGCAACCCCTTTACGGTAATTTATCTAACGCCATTCTAGTGTCATCATTTCCACTGGTCTCATTTCCCTTGTCGACGATTGCATCAAAGAGCGATGGCAAGCCAAGAAGCCTTCACATCGTGCCATTCGCAGGGACACTGGCGATGTGAACCACTCGAACCCTCGCTCATTCATGTCCAGCTTTTTCCAGCGTCGTCACTCTGAGGAACACTCTTCGAGTCGTGGCTCACTGAGATTTGGTCGCAAGCCTGTTGCTGCGTACTGAAAGCCAACGGCATCGAAAGGGTTTTCGATCAAGCTTGATATCTTTTTTTACGAACTCTACATCATATCTTACTCGCATGTGGTGCAAAAAGCAAGAGGATATACGTGCTTCTTGCCACAAAAACCACAACCGTCATTCTCATTCTATATCTTGTGTTTTAACAATTTCTTCTTTCCCGTCACGAACGGACATGTACATATTTGGATATTTCTTTGTTTTATCAACTGCCCACGCCCACCACAGACTGGTAGGGCTGCAAGGTATTGGACAGGCATTTGCGGGATTTGAAACATCATCCCCACGATTACACCATGCGAGGCGCTTGGGAGTTTATGGACAGCGCTACGAAGAAACGGAGCCCTAGGATGGATGATCTGGTTTGGCGTCGTGTTATCCGGCATTTTTGTTTACCCCGGATTAGACTACGCCCTTTACCCCGGATATGAAAATGGGCATGACTCGGAAGGAATTGGATTGAACCACTAGAGTACCGAATTATAACATTGGCCGAGGTTCATACCAAGATAGTTCACGTAATAATCAGCTAAAGTTGTACACTTAAGATGAAAACAACCGTGACCTGAGCTGACACGAAGTGAAGTAGCAGAATTGACAGAACTCTGAATGGTGTTGTGCCAAATCTTCGTCCAGCGGCATGTCTACCTGCACCTATTGGTCTAAGTCTAATGCTTGTTCCCATCCATCCATCTGCATTGGGCACAAGGGGAAAAAACCTCACCCTCCCCCGCTTGTCCCCCGTTGTCAGACCAGCTCGAGATGCAGCTGAGGACGCGGGAATCGTGCCATCCGTAACGCCACAGATGCGGGGGGGACCTTGAATTGGCAGTCTGACATCGACGCCCGTTCCATGTAAGTCTGGCCAGCTGGCCGCGCTTCTGGCGCCCGCATACGACATATCGTAGACGTCAAAAACGACAGAGTTACAGCTGCTCGATATCATTGTATCAGTCCGTTCTCCCGAACCATGTACCAAAGTCAAGCTTCATGAGCAGGCGATTGATGCCGCCGACCCGAGAAGCCGTGAAGCCACCACGTTCCTCTACATCGTCTGTGTCCCGCGCTCTGCCTCGATGCTGTAGCTCCTCGTCGTCCTCCTCAGTCGCGGTGGTATGAGCTGTGTCGCCCTCCCACTCAGCCGTGAAGGTAGGATCCGACTCGAGAACGCGCAGCGCAGCGACCACGTCTTCGATGCCGGAGCGGACACGGGACTCGATGTCGTGGAGACGACGCTTGACATCGCGCTCTTCGGACTCAAGGTCGACAAAGGCGTCGACCACGCCGGCGTCTGTCTCCAGGTCAATGGAGGTGTATATGGCGTGTAGACGGTGCAGATGGGCGACGAGGTGGTCGATGTGAATGAGGAGGTTATAGAGAGGCTGTGTAAAGGTAGGTTGGGTGAGAAGAAGGCGGTGGATGAGAGTGCGGAGGTAGAGGCGATGAGCTGTTGAGAGGGTTTGAGGATCTTGGGGAGGAGTTGTCGAATCTGGTGTTTTGGGAGTATCGTTTTGAGCTGCAGTCTTGTCGTTTTCACTGCGTAGCCATATATCATCGTCATCGTCATTGTCTTCATCATCATCCTCATATTCATCTTGCAATTTATCAGGCGATGGCGCTCTAGACTGTCCATGCTTGGGATCGTTGGCCGTCAGCCATTGATGGAACCCCTCCCATAGGCCAGCCACAATCTCCGTTTGAAGGTAGGCCTCTGTTTCGGCAAGGAAGAATATGGCAGCACTGGCGGTTGTCCAGGAGCTTCGCATTGACGACGAACGGGCTGTCCATCGCTTTCGAAGGAGGATAATCTGGTCTCGGTCGCCTCTTGAGGTCGGATGATGACGACGCAGAGATGTAATCTTCCACAGATCAGTAAGTCGGATGTGCGCCCTGCGCATCGATAATAGATAGGCGTTGATACATGAGTACATCTGAACGTCCGAGGGAGAGAGAACCATGTCCAATGGTGGAGGAATTTGGATTGATAGTAACGAGGGGACGGAAAATAGGAGGTTTCGGAATGGTGATTCGGATAATATGTTTGCAGCATCACGGCTAAGGCCAGAACCATGACCTAAAAGCGTAGTGGCCTTGGTCTTTGTGAGATTGAGTCGCAAGAGATCACGAGCAAGTTCAAGCTGCTCATCTTCCTCGGCGTGCTGACCCTGCATAGATGCTAGGACAGCCCATGTCCTAGCAAGCACTGCTGCAACCTCGCCCTCTTTGACTATCACATTCTTCAGACCATCGCCCTTTTCGTGAGCCAAATTGTCTGCTCTTCTCCACCGGCTGCGGATCTTTTCATCTGCCTCGTGGGTCAATTGCATAGCGAATTCACCACGACCAAGAAGGAAGAAATCTCTCAGTAATTGCAGCATTTCCGTCACCTTTGCCAGTGGCAGTAGTTTCTGAAGTGTGTTTTCTGACAGCGATATCCGGACGGCGATGATGGCTCTTGAGAAGCTGGTGCTTTTTAGTGGAAAAGAAAGACTCGACAGTTCTTGAAGTTTGGATGACAGGTGGTCCAGGCCACGAAGTCCCGAGTCTACACTGCTCTTGACTCTGATATGATTTAGTGACTTGCCGATGAAGAGCATAGACGAAGCTGTGGCTGGCGTCACAAATGCTGGCAACAGACTAGATCGTGATATATACTCCTGTTTTCCATTAGCAATGCTCTGCAAGGACTCGGAACAAAACCCACCTCTTCAGACTCTTCCACTTTCTGGACAAAAAAGTCTTCACTCCCAAAACTTGGAAGTCTGCCATATAATATCCACGCAGAGACCTGCTTCAGCCAGGCTGTCTCGGCCACTGTGACAAGACTCATGGCTGTATCCTGAACGTCCCGATATCCGCTCTGTAGTTCAAGGCGCAAACGATCCATGAGCTGTGCGCCATGACATTCTCCGCCCTTCTTATCCTTGGTCAGCATAAACTGCACCATCTCCCATAGCCAGTCCATTCTCCTAGTCCAGTCCTTGAACTCGCCCATCACAGCTGTTAGGGGGACAATGTTGTACGCCCCAACCAGCTCTGGGTCATTTTGTAGGATGCTTGCCTCGACATCGAGGACTTTGCGTTGGAAGGCAGATAGGTGGATAGAGTCTATAGCTGTCGCGACGGCTCGACAGATGGTCGATGGGTGCGAGTTTGCTACTTGGGCCGTGTAACTGATGAGTTTGATGTGTACGTCGCTGAGATGGGCGGCTGAGGCGAGGAGTTGTCGCTCGGCGGGTGAGACGCCGGACAGAGCATGGGGCTGAGTGGCATCAGTTCGTAGGAGGGGGGAGGGATGCCCCGAAAGAGAGAGTAGGATTTCGTGGAGCATGACTGCGGTTGTGGTTGTGGTTGTGGTTCGGGAGAGCTTGGGCATACAATTAGCGGTGATGCATCACAAGTTGAGGTTTGTAAGAAACACACCGGTTTTGAGCTCTTTTGGACTCTATGAAGTCGCCAATATCACGTATGGTAATTATGATAACACCAATCAGTTCGAAACGGCACATGAACCAGACGCTTGCCCGCCTGGTAGTAGAATGAGCACTACAAAGGCCCCGAAATGGGGTTCTGTTATGGCCAATGGTTGAAGTTCAGCCAAGATCAAGCTCAGTTTCAACCAGTGAGACGTCTCCGATATCGTGACTCCTGGGCGACTCGAACGTTAACATGGCGCGCCATGGACAAGAGTCTTTTCTTGGTGAGGCTCTACTCGGCGCGCGACGCGGTGGTCGTAGATGCCCCGCGGTCCCACCGTACGCGTGAGAGAACTGATACTGTACTATTAGCTCACTTGCACTTGCGCCTCAAGTTACTATTTTCATCACTCAGCAAAGCTTGTGATTCAAACGTTTCCACCTTAAATTGCTACAATAGCTTCTAAACATGCATTATTGATCAGATCCGTAAAACCACCCATCGAAAAGCTCAAATGAACCGCACCAAAACCAAGTCATGATAGGTCGCTATACCGGTTGATGTCTTTGCCCCTCAGTAATGTCCCTTGGCTGGTTTCTTGCCATTGCCTTCATAGCCACTGGCGACACTCGCGGCATCACCAGATGTGTTTTGCGCTCCTTGACCATTGCTCTCCCTTGTCTCGAAGCCCGCGTTACTATCCGTGCCTCCCACGATAATCTCGCCGCCGCCCTTGACCTTGCCGACCACCATGCCCTTGGCAACACTCTTGAGGATGGCACGTCGAGAGACGCCAGTCACATCAATGTAGACTAGTCCCACGTTCTTGACACCACCACCCAGATTCCGCGACATCTCGCCGGCCTCAGGACCCCAGCGATGGCCGACAACTGTTGTCACGCTAGATGACGTGCCAGTAAGCAAATTACGGCTGGCTTGTTCAATACCGTCGACAACAGTATTGAAAGCCATCAAGCTCTTGTTGAGCATACCTGGCTTGTAAGTTTCGATCGCCTGGCCGTCCTTATCGAAGCCTCTCGCGCGTCCATCTTTGCGACGGGTGACAGTTGCACCCAGATTTTGCGCCAAGTTGCCAATGGTCCCGACAGTGGTGGCTGAGAATGTAGCTGCTTTAGTTGAGAAGGTGTTGATCCGACGAACATTGTCGTGTGTAGAGGGAGCGAACGTGACAGGTCTAGCCAGAGGCTTGGTGCTCTTGGTGAAGTTATCGGCTTGGCTCTGGAGTGTCCTCGAAACAACGTCGGACGTGGTAACAATGAGACGAGACGCTTTGCTTGCGCTGTTCACGATAGTTGACTTTTTGTATGCAGGATGCATGTCCATCTCAGCCCATGGCTGCGAAACAGGCTGCACGGAAATATTCTGGCCACCATCAGTGGGGAGAGTAATCTCGACAGGTTCTGCACGGCTATTAGCAATCGAGGCGCATGATCATGCGTTTGTAGTACATACCTTTGGAGCCGTGTTTGATTTTGCTGTCTTCCACCACCTGGTAACTGTCGGTCAACTCTCCCAGAACACTGCCATCCTCCTCATCGATGAGTACGATTCGGCCTCCATTGTTTGAACTGTGGCTCCCCTGCACATAGCCCTCTCCAGGATTGTAGTCAGCCGGGTTATAAGCTGGCAGCTGCTCGTCGGCCGCTTCGCGTGCCTTGGCTTGAGCTTTCTCAGAGGATCGTGGTGGTTGAGGGGGAGATGCTCGTTCAAGGAATGCAGTGCATTGGGCGAGTATAGTCTCGAAAGTGTCGACATCTTCCTGGACACCCGGTCGAGAGTTGACGGGGGGGAATTCGATGCGGGTAAAGGCACCGCTATCAGGGCCAAGATCCCAGCGAGGAATCAAATAGCTTGTAGGCGGCTGATGATAGATTTGGGTTGTGGCAGGTAGAGGCAGGTCGAGCTCAGGAGGTAGGTGCAGGTGAAGATAGAAGTCCTCCTCGCCATCAGAGCCACTTCCAGCAGGCTCAACGAAGCCAGATGAGGTCGGGACCATGAGGAGTGACAGGGTCTGGGGCCCCGCAGGAGTGAGAGATTTCTCTTTGCCATTGTTGATGTGATAGGCATTGATACCCTCTACAGCGTAGAGGAGCTTTGGATCCTGAGCAAGATTTTGTTAGCATGGGGGCGGCAAACGGGTGGACGTCATGGGCAAATGCCATGATGCGCCTTGGGGGGGTACCTTTTTACTTACATTATGCCCAGAAGACATATTTATTATAATTTAGTCTTTGACGAGAAGAAAACGATGCAGTCTGAACGTTATCAAGATAAAAAATAAGTAAAAAGGAAGAACAAGTTTAGGTCAACGAGTAAAGGACAAGAAAAGGGGAGAGTTGTTGGAAACCTGGAACTTGGAAAGTCGCAGAGACGAGATGGAGGGGTCAGGTTTATGTTCAGCACTTTAGCTTATGACACCACCACGAGCAGCAACAGTGTCTTTGGTCTGGGCAAACGACAAGCGCGATGCGCGTCAATGCAATGCAGCCTTGGAGGATTATTCGGCGGCTGCTGCAGGCGAGTGATTTGAAGAGCAGTGTGACGTTCCCACGCTCATCAAAGAGGTGGGCGTCTGTCGGCGCTTAAATTCCTTCTTCTCAGAAGCTGTGAGGCCTCTCAAGGGCAGGCGACGTCATTCATTGGTTGGCGCGCCCATCACGGAACAAGTGCCCCTGGTATCGCCACCTTATGAGCGAATGGTAGTGACATATCTAATGCTGGTGACCCAAACCGGGAATGAGAATAAAGACATGGAAAGAAAGTGGCAGCCTCTTTTCATGATGGGAGCAAATTGGTTGTCGTCAGAGATGGGGGAAAACTATAATTCAAGATTGCGTATGCAGATTGCACATGGGCGAAGCACTTAAGCTTAAAGCCTTAAAAGTCCCTGTAGCTTCAGAGGGTCCAGCGATGGGCTAGCTCAGCTTGGCATCCATTTCTGCGGTAGTTGCCGGGCATGGCCGCATGGGTGAGCATAAATTGTCCACGCAAACAAGGAGGCGCATTCTGGGTGATGTTAATGTCACCGGTGCCGTATAACTACGCTATGACTTGGCCGACGCTACGGAGACTGATCCGAATCAGCATCTCCGTCTGATGGCATATCCTCTCGACCTTAGCAGCTATTGTTAATGTTCTCCAAGTGTGATTAATGCTATGACTCAACTGGTCGGCTCCCAATTCAAGTTTACTTGTATCATATTGTCATCGAAAATATACCGACTTGGAGAATTTCTTTGATTGCATGCTTTGTATTTATCGCTTTTGAGGTTATTCGACGTGGGAACCCCCACTGTCAAGCGAAAGAGAATGGCCGGCGGCGCCCTCAACGCAGTGCCAGCCAAAACCCGGAATGGCTCACGAATTCTTTATCATGTTATTTTACCCCATTATTACGTAGTAGCTTATCCCTCCTATCGCTACCATACTCGCGGCGGGGAGTTTATTAGGCCTTCCAAGAATCCAACAGGAGATTTTGCCAACAGAAATTCGTTGACTAGGTAAATCTTGTTCCTGGTATCCAACAACATGTCTCGTGTTGGAGAGTACTGTGAGAGCAGGTAAGTACTCGGTTGCGGCAAGACAAGTGGTCCTCAATTATGTCTCATCGTCTCGCGAGTAGTTGGGATTTCAACCAGTTATAGCCTATAACTTCCTTCTCATACCTAAGACTGCCCAATGTTTGACATTGGCATCGTGTATTGAGGTTCTGCCCAAGAAGCTATCAAGGTCTCGCATACACGGCACAAACCGCACGAGGATATGGAACTGGAAGCGGCACTAATGTAGTCTCCCTTGCTCCCTGACGCAGAACGCGCCTTTTGATGGACATACTTCCGTATACGTCCATCTTTGGCGCCCTTATACTACATCTCCAGCAATACTGAGAGCGAGATGGAGCCATGAACCCTTGGCTAGTGGTTTACCCAGGGTCTGTTTTATGGAGGCCTGGCACAGAACTTACCACGCCAGGACTAGCAACTCGAGTGCGTGGGCCGTCGATGAGATCTTATAAGGCGGCATAAGGATGTGGCAGTCGGGCCGGAGTTTCATTTTGTTTGGCTTCTCTGTGTGTCCAAAATAGCTTGTGGTGACTCGACACTTCTTCGTTTAGTCTTGGTGTGTATAAACACTTTTGTATCTCGCTGAGCTGCTGTTGAGCTTGCTCCTTGGTTCGTTGACTCACGTTGACGAAAACACAAACGCCTTCTGAGTACTTCAGCAATCAGACGTCCCCGAAGCCAAGACAAAAGCTCGTTCAGAGCACAAGAACCGCCACAATAGCTTCTCAGCTTCGCATTCAGTCTATACTCTCGCCCTTAGACCCCGAGGGCGATGAGCTCCCGACCGTATCTTCAACTCGGCCGACAAGTTCAAAGCGAAAGCTCAAAGAACTATCTTTTGCCCAGGAGGGCACGTCACCGGCATCAAACTGGTCGACTCACCATGACGAACAATTCAGACTAGACGCCGGTGACAATAGCTCCATTGGGACCCGGACGCCATCGAATTCGGATGAGAAAGTTGGGAGGAGAAGTTCCAGATCAAAACCGCCGATGCGGTCTAGTATCGCCTGTGTGCGATGTCGGAGGTCAAAGATCAAATGTGATAACGAGGGAGGTAACAGGCCATGCGACACTTGTGTCAAAGGGGGACATCAGTGCCAATATCCTGAAGCGACCCCTCTCCCCCTAAAACGAAGCGATCAACCCACGACGGGGAAGCAAGAAAACGAACATCATCAGAGGAAACGGTCAAGAAAACTAGACGATGTGCCTGGGCTTGATAGCGAGAGGTCGACAGCATATGCAGCGGAGATCCTGGCATATCCCTTTTTGACGACCGAACTTTGGAGCCAGTTGCTCAAGATCTATAAACGTCACTATGTGACAGAACTTCCTCTTATTCACTTGCCATCGTTGATGGAGAGAATGAGCAGTAGACTGGAACAGAGCAAGGATTGTTCATCAGAGTTCAACTTGGTACTACTCGGCATTTTGATGCTTACAGCTCGCTTTCACACAGACTTGGTCAGATACGTTACACACTTACCAAACCCCCGAAGCGGAAGTTCTCAATCGAACATGTCACAGCCAAGGCCAAGAGCGGCGGACGCCTCAAACTTCTTCGCTACTGCGCTTACGACAGCACTTGGTCCACTAAGGACAGCCATGAATACCCTCACCGTGGAGCGAGTTCAGGCTTTCCTGATGCTTGGTTTGTTTGAATGGAGCCAAGGGAAGGACTCTCAAACACCCAGTGCTTGGATGTACGTCGGGATTGCACATCGGATGGCCAAGTTGATGAGGCTTGAACTTGATGACCAACGAATGGGTATGTTGGGGAATCAGAGACCAAGATCAACTGAAATGGCCATAATAAGAGAGATTCGACGACGTACAATGTACAGCTGTTTCATTCTTGATCGCTTGATGGGCTATGGTAGCGAGCGGCCACTCGGCATTGCAGCTGAGAGCATGCTGATACAGCTGCCATGCTCAGAGACGGCATTTGACTTGTCTCATGACGTATACACAGGACTGTTGAAACCGCCTCTGGGACCAAACGAGCGGCAGATCAATGACGACAGTACATTGAGCAGGTTTGTCAAACTGGTTGAGATCTGGGGTGACATCTCAAGATACAGCTCGATGGGCGGCCGTTTGCAAGAAACCTTCCCTCCTTGGGACAGCAGGTCGACGTTCCACAGGTTGCGGGAGAAGCTTGATAGATTCTACAACGACCTCCCCGACACTTTTACTCTGTCCCGACAGAACTACTACCGCCACGACAACCATCAGGCTACGAATACCTACGTTTCAATGCACATGCTGGCTTCAGTGTGTCAAATTGTCCTCCACCGGGAATATCTCCCCTTTCTTCCCCTGCGGTGCCACAAGCCTCAGGGACCCCTGGACAGAAATCAACATG
Organism: Fusarium nurragi; assembly: GCA_012977755.1. Classification (NCBI taxonomy): domain Eukaryota; kingdom Fungi; phylum Ascomycota; class Sordariomycetes; order Hypocreales; family Nectriaceae; genus Fusarium; species Fusarium nurragi. The sequence continues at coordinate 59,827 of JAALXI010000252.1, read as the reverse complement.
TACTTGATCTTGCGCCAGATAGATTCTGGGAAGGCAGTGCGGACGGCGCTTTTCATGCGTCTCGAAATATCATTGACCTTGTCGAACTCTGCAGAGAAAAGCTGCCTATATCCTCTCTGACAACATTCTCCATCTGGCTGGCGGGCTTCATGGCTGTATATACCCGTCATTTTCCCAACATGGACACGAAGCAGCAAGTGGCCAGCCAACCAAGTACGGAAGTCTATTCGGATGGGAAGTTAAGCGTGTCTGAAGAGGCCACGACAGGAACAGCTTGTCAAGCACTGCGAAGAGCTGTGGCTTTCTTGCCTGGAGCCCAAGCATACTTGAACAACCTCGAAGCAGCAAGCCAATACTTTACAAAGGCGAAAGACACGATCCGTGGGCGGTCTGCTGGTATAGATACCGTATCTGACCTGAGGTCACTAAGTATTCGGCTTGGTGATTCTGAACAAGACAGAGAAGTTGTCGAGCCGCAAAGATTGCAAGACGATTACGGCCGGGAAGTTCACTATGCGAGAAGACAAAGTGCAAGCCCTACGTTGCCATCCACAGAAGAGAGTAACTCGCCCAGTTTACAGTCTGGGTTAGAAGAGACTCTCAAAGGTACCCCTTCGACATCAAAAAGTCAACTCCTACTGCCTGGCATTGACAAGGAACTGTCAGCAAGAGCTGATCAAGAAACGCTGGAGTGGAGTGTTGAGTCGCAGCGGATAAGCAGAGTTTTGAATGACTTGGAAGCGTTTTCTGGCGCGGGGGTCATAAGAGTGGTCTTCTAGAGCAAGTGACTCCAGGTTGGAATTTCTCGAATTGTGAGTATGTACATATTAGATAAGAGTGGGAAATGCAATGCTTTGGGACGGCTTTGCAGAGCAGACTATAAAAGATGCAGTTACCCTATACTGTGTTTACCAGACAATCGGCCGCTGAGGTACCTGGAAGGCTGGAGCCTAGACCCATGAAACAGCTACCTACCGCGCTGTTACTTTATCCGTCTTGCAACGTCGTTTTCCATCTGAAACAAAACCCCGAATTCTACCCATACAATGTTGATAGCCGGCCCGAATCGCATATGGTCGGTAAAAAGGGACTGACGTTACTAAGCACTTCCGAAGGAGGTTACATCTGACGCAGCTTGAAGCGCCAACGTCCCGCCTGTGGCATGACGTCTGGATCAAGTCACTGAATGGATCGCCAAGACTGGTGCATGCAAGTCACTGCGGCTAGTGCTGACCCCTGTCATCCGCTTCCAATTCAAGATATCCTAGTGGACGGCACAGGTACCAAGAGGGGCTTGGAGGTGGCATTCACGGAAGCTTCGCGGGGTTCATCAAAGACCCAGCTTCAATAAGTCCCATCTTGTCTCGACATGGACGAATCCTGTCTCCCCTGGAATCGACAGCAAACAAAGTCCATGACCCGTACAAACAGGTTTTCCGTGTGTACTTGTACGCTATGTACCTGTGGCTCGAAGCAATACCCACGTTTCTACAAGGAATCAGCTCCAGACCACGATCTAATGTACCCGTCCCCTTGGCTTCAGACATCTGGGGTAAGCTCTCGGATCACGCAAGATAAGGCTGAAGTCCCAAAGTATCATGCGCAATAACAAGCACCATTGATAGATACTCAAGGCCCCAATATCAATCAACAAGACGATCTGCCACTATCGCCTTCAGTCCATCAAAGCTCAATCAGCCCTGGCCTGTTGAGCTTTCCCAATCCCACTCCCACTCCCACCCGCGTGGGGCGTGGGGCTTGGTTATGGCGATTGATTTGCCAGCTTTTTATGTCTCTCCCACTCTCACTCCGCAAGCGCTGATGCTGCAAGTACACAGGTACAGCATGGGAAGTGCAGGCCATGACAAACCTATTTCCAAATTGTTCACATGGAACACGGAAGCAGGGCTTGAATATACCTCCACCGCGACGGAGCCTATGGAACGGAGGGCCATTTGCTTTCTTCTAAGGCACAGCCGGCTCTCCTTGTGTGATTTGATGATACGTACTCCGTATCCAAGTGGACATTCTCATTGTTATGACGATTCGCTGAACTAAGAATAGTGTAACTGTTCTGTTCTTGCACCCCTCCCGGCGTTGCGTGGTTGCCCAGGCCTTGAGCCTGATCGGTTCAACAAGACATGAGGAGTCATCCGAGCTATTCTCCACTGAGGAGGTAGAAATGCTCAGGTACCTCGGTGCTATTGGGGTGGTAGGAGGACTATTAACAAGAGCCACGCCCTTCGAGACGACTCCTCTCGTTGATTATATATCATCGTTTCCCCCATTCACTTACCTCTGTTAAGCATCATATTCGAGCCAAAATCTTACTCTTTTTGTTTCAACCTGCATTCGATTTGCAATGCCTTCAATCACATCGTCTTCAGCTGCTTCGCAAAGGGTAGAGCCGACAGCCAACAAATCGTCGTCAGCTCTACCCAGTATTATTGATATCCGTGGTGAACATGTCGAGATTAACCTGAAAGAACAAATTGCTTCCATGTTTAACCCTAAAGATGGCCCGAGAAAGCTTCCAACGCTTCTGCTGTATAACGAGCTGGGGTTGCAGATATTCGAAGACGTATGTTGAATCTGTTGACTCTTCCCCCTCCACTGTTACTCATTACCATTCCAGATCACATATCTGGATGAGTATTACTTGACAAACTATGAGATTGAGATCCTGACAAAGTTCTCTGCGGAAATTGCCAGTCAGATTCCTAAGGACTCGATGGTCATTGAATTGGGAAGCGGGTTGGTCAATTATCCACATGATACGACACATCGGTCGCTAACAGTGAGAAAGAAACCTCCGCAAAATCTGTCTGCTTCTACAGGCCTTTGAAGCGCTCCGAAAGCCCATCCAATACTTCGCTTTAGATCTATCTCTTAAGGAGCTTGAACGCACACTGGCTCAAGTCCCTGACTTCAAATTTGTTTCTTGCCACGGTCTCCTCGGTACATACGACGACGGGAGAGAGTGGCTCAAGCATCCGTCTCTCGCGAGCCGCTCGAAGTGCATTATTCACCTCGGCTCCAGTATTGGTACGTTCAAACTGCCAATATGATTCGCATGGTGCTAAAAATGAAACTATAGGCAACTTCACTCGAGATGAGGGAGCCGAATTCTTGGGAGGGTTTGCAGAAGTCCTCAGACCAACTGATTCCATGATTGTCGCGGTTGACTCTTGCAGTAACCCGGCCAAGGTCCAGTAGGTTAAAAAAGGCCGCTTTTATCAGCAATGCTAACAATTCTCCAGCCGTGCATACAATGGTACGTATTATTTAAAAACCCGACGGACAAGTAGATGTTAATGCCGCAGTTCTTTGATGCAGACTCCAAGGGCACAACCCACCGGTAAGCTGATCAGAGCTCTGTCAAAATCCATAAACTGACACCAACAGATTTATTCTTAACGGCCTCAAAAACGCCAATGAGATCCTTGGTGAGGAAGTCTTCCATGCGGGCGAGTGGAGAGTCATCGGGGAGTATGTCTACGATGACCAAGGGGGGCGACATCAGGCGTTCCTTGCTCCCACTCGGCCTACGGATGTTCTCGGATCGAGAGTCATGCCACATGAGCGCATCCAGATCGAGCAAAGCCTCAAGTATGACGATGAAGAAAAGGCAAAGCTCTGGAAGCTTGCAGGTCTGACCGAGATGGGCCAGTGGACCCGGGGAGACGAGTATGGTAGGTCACACTTCCCTTGATATATATCTCACCCCATAATCTTGCGATTTGAGGTCATGCATATGCATCCCCAGACTATCCCACGAATCATGGCAGAGGGGGGTTTCCGTTTCCAGCTCAACCGGCAGCATATGGCCAAAATGGGAAGCTATTCAAGATGACGTGGGGGTGCATCCTCTGCTGGAAGCTTCATCCAGAGAACAGGGAGCTAGAGCTACTGAGATGAAACTAACAATTTTATAGGACTTCACTTCCTGCAGAAGGCGAGTATGCCGTTCAGCCTGATCCCCTCTCTCTACGCCGCAGAGCCACTTCCAACTGTTCAAGACTGGAAGGCCCTCTGGAAAGCATGGGATATTGTGACCAAGGATATGATTTCCGATGAAGAGCTCCAGGAGAAGCCCATCAAGTTGCGCAATGCATGTATCTTCTACCTCGGCCATATCCCGACCTTCCTCGATATTCAGTTGACCAAGACCACCGGCCAAGCTCCAACTGACCCCGCAACCTACTATTCTATCTTTGAGCGAGGCATCGACCCTGATGTGGACAACCCCGAGCATTGCCATACTCATTCTGAGATTCCTAATGAGTGGCCGCCGGTTCACGAGATCACCGCATACCAAAATAGGGTTCGATCTCGCCTGCAGAGCCTGTACAAGAATGGCCAAGACAAGATCCCAAGGGAGATTGGTCGAGCTATCTGGGTTGGTTTTGAGCATGAGTTAATGCATAATGAGACTTTGCTCTACATGATGCTACAGAGCGACAAGACGCTCCCACCGCCACATACAGTGCAGCCTAATTTTGCAAAGATGGCCGTCCAAGCTTCTGAGGCTAGAGTTCCTAATCAGTGGTTTGATGTTCCCGAGCAGACGATCACCTTGGGAATGGACGATCCTGAGGATGGCACTGACCCCTCATGCCACTATGGCTGGTAAGTTCAAGTCACCATCGCCATTTCTTGAAGAACCAGGACTGAATTCTTTTTGGTAGGGATAATGAGAAGCCTGCACGTCAAGCTAAGGTTCATGCCTTCCAAGCCCAGGGCCGGGCTATCACCAATGAAGAGGCATGTGAACTCGATTACATATATGACACTAGAAGCTAACCAAATCTACAGTATGCTCAGTACCTGTACAACACTAAGATAGACCAGATTCCAGCCTCTTGGGCTTCGGCCGCAGACAAGAAGAGACATGAAGACACCAATAGCTACCACACTAACGGTCATTCTAATGGGCACTCAAACGGAAACGGAAATCACACGAATCAGGTTCCTGAGTCGTTCATCAAGGACAAGTTTGTTAGAACTGTGTACGGTCTGGTTCCTCTGGAGTACGCCCTCGACTGGCCTGTTTTCGCTTCATACGATGAGCTTGCTGGTTGCGCAGCATGGATGGGCGGTCGAATCCCCACTTTTGAAGAAGCCAAGAGCATCTATGCGCATGTCAACAAGCAGAAGAAGGCCGAGGCCGAGCGTATCCTGTCAAAGACGGTTCCGGCAGTTAACGGGTAAGTTCAATCGCGAGTAAGCACTGTTGCCCATGATTAACATACATATAGACACCTTGTCAACGATGGTGTCGAAGAGACACCCCCATCACACTCCTCCGCTTTGGTCAAGGATAGCTCATCTGAGCTATTCTTCGACCTGACCGATGCCAACGTCGGTTTCCGCCACTGGCATCCCATGCCAGTCACCTCCCGGGGCGACAAGCTCGCGGGCCAGTCCGAGATGGGCGGTGTTTGGGAATGGACAAGCTCGCCGCTCGAGCGACACGAGGGCTTTGAGCCTATGCCTCTGTATCCCTTGTACACGACTGACTTCTTCGACGGTAAGCACAACGTCGTCTTGGGTGGTTCGTGGGCCACGCACCCGCGCATTGCGGGTCGAGCGAGCTTTGTGAATTGGTACCAGAGAAACTACCCCTACGCGTGGGTAGGAGCCAGACTGGTACGGGACGTTTAAACCCTTGTAGCGCTGTTCTCATGTAAACGAATGGTCCCTTATTATAAACGAGTTGTTGAGTAGGATTTCAAGTATGCACTGTTGGGGTTTTGTCATCTATATGGGCCCAAATTGCCACAAGGTGGATGAAGAGGAGGATCGTCACTCCCTGAGAAAGCAAATGTATTGTTTCATGTCCGTCTCTATGTACCCTTGTATTTTGAACTCCTTTGCCAAAACCAAATACTGGTGCAATAGCAAATGCTCTTCCCGCCTCGTGGCCTGTCGGAGATCAACCGTCATATGATATCCGTCCAAATTCTGAAGGGGAATCATGGCCATGAGCATCCAGCCCCAAAAACGCCATAAGCTAATATATCGTTGAGCCTATTTATGAATAGCAATGTCGTGTCAATGAATGAGGTCTCGGCGAGTTAAGGTACGCCATTCCAGTTAGAATGCGCGGCGCTGTCCAAGTTTGTTGACTGCATCTCTCAACCGTTGAGGCTACCATAGATATCGAGAAGCTGTTCAAACACGTAACCCGGAAGCTTAATCCCGTTTTCTGTGATGAGCTTGGAGATGAGGTCAGGGGGCTATATCAAACTTGTTAGTAATTCGATCGGGATCTATGCATTTGGGAAACACGTACAGTAAAGTCAACAGCGTCAACAATATCCTTGCTTTTGGTATCAACACTAAAGTCAAGGATATTTTGCTTGAAACCAATATCCCGCTGGTCCATGACAAACTTGCGCGCAAATTTGTGTGTCTCGGCGGCGACGAAGAAGGGGAGGTTGGCCTGGGCTGCCAGCTTAGAGAGCTGCAGAGTTCCCATACGAGAGATGATACCGCCGTTGGATGTGACGGCCTCAGCACCCACAAGTACCATATTGACCTGGCGCAGCAGACCCATCACGTACGCCACTGAAGCCTCGGCGATTTCGGCGACAGGAATGCCCTTTGAGCGGAGTTCGCGAACTATGCGATCGCTCTCCTCAACGCGGGTCTCCTCGCGCACATAGATGACCTTGAACTTTCCTGCGCCGAGGTTCTGCACCGCGCGCTCAAGAATTCCAACAACCGACCGCGAAGCACCGTGTGTGAGGATACATTGACCCTCACGGATCAGCCTCCAGCCTGCGTCCGCAATGCCCTCACGCGCGGCATTAGCTCGCTGGGCAAAGAGTCGTCCGTTACGAAGGAGATGCTGCCTCACGGCGTCGAAACTGCCATCTTGCTGGCGGAGTGAGGAAACGAGATACTGAAGAAAGAGATCGGTTCCGGCGGAGAGGGGTACGGGATTGGCGACGGAGGCTTTAAGACGGTCGGAGTGGACTTTCACGGTGTCAAGAATCTCGAAAACAGTGGTGGAAGGGTGGGCGTTGAGCAGGGCGATAAGAGATTCGATAGCGGCGACGGGTTTGGTGAGATCGGGGTCAGTTGATAGAAGGCCGCGGTAAGTTTCAACAATGCTGCAAGGGCGTTAGAAGAGCGGAAACGGTAGATTTGGAGAGACGGACTCGAATTCAGACGTTGAAGAAGGCTGGTGTTGCTCAGCCGGAGCAGCGGCTGAAGAAAGTCAGCAGAGAAAATGCACAGATAACCAAGACACTCACTTGTTGAGTCGAGAGTCGCCATGATCGAGGGTGTAAGAGGTCAGGGGGGATATGGCGGGAGTTCAAGATGATACTATTCCCAAGCCTTGAATCTGATGGAGGGGAATTTTCGACGTTGGTGAGTCAGGTCTCGTCTCTCGGAGCTGGTTTGGCGGGGTGAGTGGGGAGCGGGGCCGAGGGTGACGGCACTTGCTGCAGGGCGTTCAGCACAAGTCCCTTGTAGTTAGTTGATGCTGCAGATGCGAAGAAGCACCTATCGTCTGGCCTACCAGAGTATAATACTAGGGAGCTAGTCGATACGAGTATTTTTTATCTGGATCGCCTGGCTACTTCATGTTGTATTGCTCATGGCCCTAGTATTAGTTCCGCCAGTTGCATTGCATAGTTTCATAACGTGCCATGACCCGATAACCTGAAGAGTTAATCACCCCAAACGCAAGTTGATTACCCTGTACTGAAGCCGAGGTGCCCCGCGCGTTTTACCCCTCCACCGCTTCCGTCTAAACTCTACTCTGTACGGTACACGCCTTTGGCATTATCCTTCCTCATAGCTTCAGATCCTTGAATCTCTACTCATCTCGGCCACAGCAATTCAATCTGCGTCTGTTTCCTCCGAACAATACTCTACCGATCATAAACATCATCATCATCTATCAATGGAACTCCTCGATCCCGCCACGGGCACCGCCCTCCCCAACGATGCTATACAGCGCATCCTCTTCGTCGCCAATGCCGTCCACGTCTACAGCATCCCTCCTCTGACCTCCACAAAGGGCTACAACGCCAGCACGTGGACCGCTGAGCCCCAGCGTCACATCTTCACCGCACGCCTGCGCGTCGTCGAGACCGCTTACGAATCCGCCTCGGAGACCAACCAGCTCAAAGTCGACGCCGTGCTCGAGGACGCCTCGTCGGGTCAACTCTTTGCCGCAGCGCCATACACCGCTCCAGGGGTCGTAGAGCCGGTCCTCGACAGCAGTCGCTTCTTTGCTCTCACGGTGCGGGATCCTCAGGGCCGAAAGGCTATGCTGGGCATTGGCTTCGAGGAGAGGAGCGAGGCGTTTGATCTGAGCATTGCGCTGCAGGAGGCGAGGAAGGCGTTGGGCTGGGAGGGCGAGCAGAGCAAGCCATCTGCGGCGAAGGAGAAGGAGGAGCATAGAGATTACAGCCTCAAGGAGGGCGAGACTATCACGGTGAGCTTCGGCGGGTCAAAATTTGGCAGGCGGAAACAGCAGGACAGCTCGTCGGCCGGAGGTTCAGGAGCCGGGGCAGATCTCCAGTCTTTTGCGCTACCACCACCGCCTGCTGGGCCAAGTTCTTCGGGCGGCTTCTCATTACCGCCCCCGCCAAGTGCGCAGCATGTGAGGCAGCAGAAGAGGCAATCAGCTAAGGAGCTTGGATTTGACGACGGACAATTTGGAGAGTTTGCGTAAGGATCGAGGAATAAATTAGTGCATTAGCGATGTGATTTTGAGAAACATACAGTATATATATACACACGTACAAGACTTGCTAAAGATTCAACGCCAACCAATATGCTATTAATGATTGATGACATGGCATTAACTCGGTAACAAATGAAAACGGATTGCGCGTTCCTTGAACGATCGTGTGTGGTGTCTCTGAAAAGCCAACACATTGTCCAGCAACATATCCTCCCAATATGCCCTTGACCCTAGACCTCGGGCCAAGCATTATGAAGACAAGGAAGACTAAGTCGTCTCTCTCTGATTGCCACGCATCGTCCATCACCCAGGTCCTCTCCCATAACTGAGCCACACTCATTCCTCTTCTCGACAAAGGGAGCCTCTACAGTAACTGGTGTTGCTGGAGTAGTCTCAGACTCAACACTCTCGCCGCTCGAGGCAGCATCGTATAAGAGATCCTCACCAACCTCATGGACAGTCTCCAGGCCGTGCATTGCTGGCTCTTGATGAAGATAGGTTGGTTCAGCAACTTGGTGGAAGTCAGCAAAGTAACCCATGGGAGTAAAGTCTGCCGATGTACCGCCCAGGGGCGTAGTAGGAGTAGGAAAACTGCAGGAAACAGGACTAAAGTAGAGAGGTGTTGAAACACTGGGGCTATTGACAGCCCATGCCTGTGCCCATGTCTCACGGCTCTGTATTTCGACATACAGCTCGCCGAGACGAGAGAAGATGGCCCTTTCCTGTTCGGCTGCTTGGTTGACTCTGGACTTGAGCAGGACCAACTGCTTCCGTAGTTTGCGTCGACCGTTGTCGCCCACCACAAGGTTTTGCAGTTGCAGTTCTACTGCGCAGTACTGCCTCATGAGCTCTGCAGCTCGGCCAGCCTGTTGCTGAAGAGAAGTGGCAAGGTATGCCCGCTCTATGTAGAGACTTTCAAAGGGTCGAGGTTCGAAGAGTAGGCTGGAGTTGACCTGGGCCTGCTGCTTCGTATCTGCTCTTGGGGAGCGGCCCCGTGAGCCTGAAGAGCGTCGGCGCTGCTTCTTTCGCGGAGATGGGCTGGAGACTGACGGAGTACCTGGATGTGGTGTATCCGGAAGAGACATGGGCGAGAGTGGAAGAACAGGGCATGTCTGCAGCTTGGGGATCACAACGTTTAACTCCTCAGGAGGCGGAGTAATCCTTGCATCCATGGGTGGTGGCTGCATCATGCTATGAAGAGACGTGAAAGTTGCATTCATCTTGGTAGATAATGTACTCTTGTTGATGGTGATAGTAAAGAGGTAATGTCCTCCCCGAGATAAACAGCATGCATTGCTGCTAGATATTCATCCTTCTTATCGCCCTGTTTCTCTCCACCGTGGACAAAGACCACCGCAGGAAAGGCTATATTGGGGATGAGGGGCCTGGAAGCTTTGTCGCTGAGCTCGTCTCAACAAAGCGAAGCAGCGAGTTCCGACGCTTAGCCTAGTAACTCTCTGGAAGGCAAATGTCCTAGTGTAAAATGTTGGTTGTTCTCGTGGATCCGTGCCTGGTTGCCACACTGCAAGTCATGAATGTAACCCGTCAATAAGACCGACCAGTCGTTGTTGGCTTTTGAGTGTTGTTCAGTTGGGCAGCCAGGAAGCTGAAAGAGATATCGCGGGTCTAGAACACCTAATCGCCCCCCGGTTTACTTCTGTGTATTTCAACAAGACAGCCAAAGCCTATTGCTCGCCCTGGCCAGGTGGTGGTGGCGCTGTTAGTCCCCGTTGTTGGCTTGCGTCTATCAGCCAGCCCCCATGGCAAGGTTTTGACAGAAATGCAACCCGACCGTCAAATGAGAGGCAACTCACTTCTCGTCAGATGGCAAACCCATCGTGTCCGGGTGGGTCATTGAACCGCCAAAGTCCAGCCTCCTGCGCGGCTTTCCTAATTGAGGAGACCTCTTGGCTATTGACAGGTCGATTGAGTTCTGCGTATCTGACTTGCTCTTTTTCTTGCTTGCCCTCGGCTTTTGCTCGCTTTGGTTTGCCAACGTGAGCGTCTGGATGGTACTGCTCCATGATATTGACGAAGCAATCTGAAGACACCTCCTTCGCCAAGAACTTCATAATCTCTGCTCCTTCGTCCTCTTTCCCTGGCATAACAAGGTGGCGTATCAACAGACCTTTCTTGGCAATCCCATCTCCGGTGAAGCACAGGTCGCCGACTTGAGTGTGCATTGCCTTGATGCTCTCCTTGGCCGTTGCGGCGTAATCATCCGCCTTCAGCAGCCTTTTGGAGGTGCTCGGCTTCCACACCTTGAAGTCGGCCAGGTAGATATCGACCAATCCATCCATCAGCTGTAGGGATGCAAGAGAGTCAAAGCTTGAGGTGTTGTAAACGATAGGAACTGTCAGGCCACGGTCCCTGGCATGGAGGATACTCAATGCCACCTGCGGTACCACATGCTCTGGTGTCACAATGTTGATATTGTGAACATTACCAACCTCCTGGAGCTTGAGGTACCAGTCGCCAAGCTCCTCGGGCGAAAGATCCATGCCGTTTCGTTGATGCGATATATCGTAATTCTGACAGAAGATGCATCGCAGGTTGCACCCACTCATGAAGACGGAACCACTGCCATTGTGCCCCTGGATACAAGGTTCTAGAGATATCCTTAGTCAGAAGATGAATAGAGCAATACGATGCATGACTAAAGCTGAGCTAACAAGCTGAGCTGCAAGGGAGTATTCACATGCAACAGGAGTGAGAACTGACCTTCACCAAAGTGGGGAGCAATTGTATTGACCTTTGCCTTCTCCCCAATAAGACACATACCGGTCTTTTCATACCGGTTTACGCCACATTCTCTCGGACACAGGTTACAGTTACGTAGGTGAGCATATGCCAACGAACGCTTCTTGGCGGCGTCGCGGGAGCCGAGGGTCATGTATCGCGGAATATAGTCGTCAAGAAGGAACGGAGGAGCCAGGTGAATCGAACGAGTGAGTATCTTGGAAGCTATGGACGGGGTTTTATGGAAGGTGGGTGCATATCGTCTTGAGAGTGGCAACATCATGGCTGATATCGGGTGTTCATGATGGTGACAACTGGCTTTCTGTTGATTGGCGTGGAGGAGAAGATGTACTTACAGTGGCTTAGTAATGCGGTCACAACGCCGCTCTGTCTTCCACTGGTATACCTACACCCAGCTGTATGAGTGGAGGTTCACTGCCACAATTCTTTGAATAAATCTATTGAGAAGAGACGGTGTGGGTTTGCTATTTATGCTCTGAATAGTGGCAGTGTGACTGATAGTAAAGGTCTCGTTATGCTCTTCCTAGACAAGAAAAGTATGAAAGATGAGAGCTACAAGGCTCTGGTGAATTGCAGCTGAGTAGTGCTTTATAGACTTCATAAGGTGTACGTTAGTATCTTGAAGCTTAGTGTGTTTGCAGTCTAAGTCGAGTACGTCGTGTTTGGCTGTGATTATTATAACAGGGGACGCTATTTTCCACCGGGGTTATTGGCTTGAAATCAAGGAGGTAAGAACAAATATTTGATCAGTTAATGCTATCAGAGCCTATATCTACCAGAAAATAAATAGCATTAAGTTAGTGGCACTCCGGGTTGGATATAACCTGGCAGCTGTCTGCCACTGGCATAACCCCCAAGTGATTGGAGTGCCAGAAATGCTTCACATTCACAAGATATGATTGTTTACTCTTCCTAACTGTGATAAGCACTGAGTGGCTCAAAGCACTTTTCCAACTTCATCACCCACGATGCTTTTTGGAAACCTCTTGCTGGCCTTTTTCGCCGTTCCCCTTCTTCCCTATGTCGAAAGCCTCCACGTCACTCCTGAAATAACAGATGATTACTTGCGCAGCGTCTACGACTATATCATCGTCGGAGGTGGCACTGCTGGTTTGACTATCGCTAACCGTCTCTCCGAAAACCCAGCAGGTACTTCATGCTGATAGTCATCTGAGGAACTTCACTGATGATTCCGATAGTTTCTGTTCTCGTTCTCGAAGCCGGACCCTTGTACGTTGCCTGCCAATGATGCTCAGCTCTCGGCTAATGATTTGTCTGTTATTCAGGGACAATGCGAGAAACCTTTCGATTCCTGGTGGCCTACTCCCTGTCCCAGGAACAATCGGGTCAGGCGGCTGGCAGAAGTACCAATGGGGCTTGACTACAGAGCCACAAACCTATCTCAACGGCCAGAACGTTGGTATTCCCCAAGGAAGGGCTGTTGGCGGAAGTTCCATTCTCAATGGCCTTTGTTGGTCGAGAGGTTCCGTATCTGACTACGACGGCTGGGAAAGGTTGGGCAACAAGGGCTGGTCTTGGAATGACCTGCTTCCTTACTTCAAAAGGGTAAAACGCGAATGACTCGAGTTACTAGAACGGGGCTGATTTGTGGTAGTCCGAGACATTCACCTCCAATGTTGGGCATCGTGACGCCGAGTTACTTCACATCCATCCTGTACCAGCTGTGCATGGCTACAATGGCTCAGTACACGTCTCATACCCTAGATACTTCTACAATCAGTCCTGTACGTTATGACTAGAGAATAAGCTTACTCAGATGTTAACCATCCCATAGCCAATGTTCTAGAGGGCTTCGCGGAGCTCGGTCTGCCTATCATTGACGATATGAACAATGGAACAGCCGCAGGGGTCATGATACTTCCCTCAAGTATGCATCCTGACAACCAAACGAGGTTCGATGCCAGAGAAGCTCACTTTAACTCGGCATCTCATCGATATAATCTGCATATCGCGACAAACCAAACTGCCACGCAGCTTATTTTGGATAATCCTGGAGGTTATAACTCCAGTCGGCGAGTGACTGGAGTCGAGGTGTAGTTGGGTCGCGGAAATGATTGAACTGAGTACTGATCAATAGCTGCAGTTTGCCCAAGACGAAAAGTCCAAGACGCGGGTAGTTTCTTGCAACCGAGAGGTCATCGTATCAGCCGGTGCCATTTTCACTCCTACCTTGCTTCAAGTATCCGGAATCGGGCCATCAGATGTCCTGCAATCACTCGATATTCCTGTCAAGATTAACATCCCTGGTGTTGGATATAACCTACAAGACCATCCTATGGTATATGCTGACTATTACTGTAAGAATTTCTCGATACCGTGGGTCAAGTACTGACTACTTCAGATCGCAACAGTTCCTATTTCAGCAGCGACGAGATAGTTGACGATGTGTATGATGATGTGGCTCGCGAGTACATCCAGAACAGAACAGGTGAGTCTGAACAGGTATATGGATATGTTGTCGAATTTAACATTCCCAGGCCCTTGGACAGCGCCACTTATCAATACCGTTGCATTCGCAAGTCTTCAGTCTGCCACAGATGACTGGCAGAAATTCTTGAACAGGAGTTCCGGAGATAGCATTCCTTCTAGTGCTCCCAGCTCAGTCAAAAAAGGCTACGAGATCCAAAAGGAAATCCTCAAACGCCAACTCCTCAGTAACGACACGGGCATCTTTGAGACCATGGCAAATTCGTGGGGACAACTTACTGTTGCTGCACAAAAGACCTTCTCCCGCGGCACCGTCCGACCTTCAACATCGTCCATATTTGACCAGCCAGTACTGGACCCGCGATACTGCTCCGATCCCATCGATTGCGAGATTATCGTTCTAGGTCTCCAACTAAACACGAAGTTGATCCAGACCAAGGCCATGAAAGAGCTGATGCCGGAGCCGGAGCCAGCGTTCGACACAACAGACAGCGAGGCTTTAATGCGCCAGGTGGTTGAGAAGATTACGACAGAAAGACACCCGTCGGGGTCAGCAGCCATGATGCCGCTAGAAATGGGAGGTGTCGTGGATGCAGAGCTGATGGTCTATGGTACATGCAATCTACGTGTTGCAGATGCCAGCATCATGCCCCTTATTCCTTCGGCGCACCTGCAAGCTAGAGTCTATGCCATTGCCGAGAAAGTAAGTTCTTTACTCGATGTCAAGTAATGCGTTCTTGCTAATGAAGGGTTCAGGCTGCAGACATGATTAAGTCGACCAAGTTAAAGTGTCCGGTTGGCTCGAGACTTCCTATCCCCCCGAAACTTGGACCGTTGATTTGATGCACATCATTGGATACCGGCTGAGGTGAGGAGGATCAAAGCGATTCTTTTGATACATACTGGTTTAGATAGAGTCGAACCGTAGGTCGGTGTTTAGTGTCAATAAGATCAGAACTCGTGGCAATCTCAACAGTGTGACAAGAATATTTCTTTCACAGTCATGTAAAGAACTAACCAAACGTCTGATCTAGTAGCAACTATCCTAATTATACCTTGGCTTTCTCGGATAAACACAAGTTGGTCAGACCTCTGTGCGTACCATCTAATAACAAAAGAAGACAACCTCCTCAAGCCTTTCACTGCTCAACAACTTCCGCGTGCTGTTCGTACCAAGCCAACTGCTCATGCATGCGTTTGATCTCCGCATTCTTGGCAGCCATGATATCCTTCATCTCCACCATCTCACGGACCAGTGCCTGGTTCTCAGTATCCAACTTCGCTGCCCGCTCTAGGGGTCCTTTATGCCTGGACTCCAAGACAGACACACGCTCCGGCCAAGTCGGGGTCACGACCGACACCACGGCAGGCCTGCTCTCCATAAGGCGTGTTTGCTTTACACCAGGATGCATTGCAGCTGCTGGCATGACAAAGAGAGGAGACTGCTTTCCCTTGCCCTTGATGCGATAGAATCGAGTCAGGAGGTCGATGGGCACGATGCCCTTGGAGTAGACTTTTCCTCCTCGCTCTTCATACCACATGCGCTCGCCGCTTACACCACTTGCTTTCCAAATCCTTTCCTTCTGCTCAATCTGCGCTTCTGCGGCGTCGAGATGACGGTGGATGTAGTCCTTGATATCTTCGCCTGCGTTGACGAGAACGTACTTGTCCTGCGGGTAGGCGATCTCTCGACCCCCTGAGACGCCATCGGGGCCGGAGCGACCCTTCATCTGCAGTGGGACAAAAGACTGGCCTGAAAGCATGTCGATGGCGTTGGCGTAGTTGATCTCGAGCTCGTGCATGCGGCCGACAAGATGCTGATGGTGAAGAATCCATTGACCAAGGAGACTGTTCCGCGCACCTTCCAGTTGCGCGTCCGACATGGGTCGGGTCTTCGTATCCTTGGCGTCTTCGAAGCCAGTTGGGAGAATCGACATGAGGCCCCCGGTGGCAGAATACTCGTGGTCGATGATCTCGAGACATTCGTTGGCGTGCATGATAAGATCGTGGTGCGTCATGTAAGGACGACGGAGCTCCCCCGGAGTGGCTGAAGGTCCGCTATCTTCTACTTGAGTCAAGGGACAATGGTGTTCAATGCCAATCGTCTCAGACTCCAATTTGACAGTGTTGTGCAGAGCCCAAAGAGGTTCATGGTGCGCCGGATCATCATTCTCATAAGGCTCCTCGAGATTGTTCAACCAGTCAAAGGCCTCATGCTTGTCAAAATAGTAACCGCCTTGTTCCAACTCAGTTGATCCCACCTGGCCATTATATTCGGACAGAGCAAGTTTGCGAAGGATATTGACGATTGAGTGGGCGTGTTGCTTGAGGGCGAGAAGAGTGGGAGGGCGACCAGATGAGAAATAGGAGCAGTTGAGGTTCTGTAGAACGACGAGATCCTTCTTGTCCAAGATGCCGGCGTCTGGTAGCGACCAGGTGGACTTGTAGGAGGTTGCCCAGTGATTGGAAGGGATGTGCAGGGGCTGGACGCTCTCCTTCTGCTCTTCTGCTGCTCGTGAAGTTGCCATTGTGACGGTGTGAGAAGAGCTATAGGATCTTTGGCATGGGGTTGCAAAGTTGAGAGTCACAAGTTGGAGGTTAGAAGAACAGTTATGGGAACAAGAGAAGAGTTTCTTTGAGAGCCGGATGGCTATATCTATTATTGAAAGACAGCAAAGGACCATCCTCCATCTGCTATGCCTGCTTGCATCTGGTGGTTGATGTGATGCTATTCAAGGAACAAAGAAACTGGTTCATTGTTGTAAGTGCACCACGCCACGATTGTCGAGGGCGCATGGACATTACCTGGGGAATCAGGACGACCTAATGTGACCGGTTCAACTTCCGTTCTTTGTTGTCCTGCTCAAAGAACAGAATCGGAGACCCCGTCTTTGGGCATGGTTCTGTCACCAATAGTTAAGGTCGTCAAAGAGCGGGTTTTAATACTCCTGGAGAATAGACTACAGGCCGCTTTTTCCTTCAGACAGATTTCATTTGCTCGTCGCACACGGATGATCGGGCTTGTTTCAAAACTGATTTGCTCCCGTTCAATTAGACGCCTGAAGGAGCAACACAGGATGTCTCGCGAACGTTCTTCGGACATCAGATCTTTGCCAGCAACACCCGAATGAAAAAGCGACGTATCATGCCGACTCACATTTTCAAACTTGCACGACTGAGGGACGGTAGGCTTTGCACACCTCCCACCGGATCACGAACAGCTGTCTATCGTAGTACACGAAAGGCATCACAGCTTCGCGTACACTAGGAACTCGCCTCTTCTTTACTCAGGGTATGTGTAAGTGCCTCAAAGGCGATCCACCTTGTAAACAGCTACACAACTAGGGCAACATACGACGAGGGCATGTTCAGGTATTCCAAGCCAGCTTCCAAGCCGACTACTACCCTGCCTGTCTCGACAACTTCAACTGTCCGTTGCCCCCTGAAGCCTAGTCTGGCCACGCATGCAACCTTATCAGGAGGCAACGGATCAGGAATGTTGGACCAAACCATAATGTGAAACCTAAATGCCGACGTTCGGATTCAACGTTGAGCTTAGCCGATGACAGTGATACACACACGTGACTACGTGAAGTTGAAGAGGCCTCGTCTTGGTGCCCATTGCAGAGACCACAAAGAGTTACAAACTGACACAAGGCGTCGCAGCAAACGGTCTAGAACACTCTGTAATTGTGACGCAGCTGAAGCCGTAACGCGCCCCGGCAACGGCCACGGTGCGAGCAGAGGTGAGGGAGACGGGTGGAGATTCAATCAGTTCGCTAACGGAAGATCTTGGTGGGCCAATTCTAAATATTCTGGGGCGTGATGCGCGTCAAGATAAAATTACAGGTACCTCGGCCCAATGGTGAGCAGTGCCGGCTTTGAGAGGTTTACGCCAGCTTGACTGTCTCAGCTGAACCAGCATCATCATGAGGGCGCTAATGCCAAGGATGGACTGGCGCGTGCACGCTGTGGAGGTCTAGCCCTTGGAATGAGCCGGGGTACCTGAGGTTGCACAAATGGTGGCAGGATAAACAGACTGAAATGTGCGGGAGGAAATGATTTCTATTTCATACGCCAAGCGGTGAGAGAAAGTCATGATGTCGTTCAAGAGATTGAGACATTGATGATTATCAGACTTGGACAGACTAGAGAGCTAAAGGAGGGTCGAGTGATCAAGCCAGGGGAATAACTGGAGCTTTTCTTCCTTTGGCCGTCGATGAACAGTAGCGCCATCATCTAATGAGAGATTGACTATTGACAAGATTAGACAGACCACAAACCATATCGACACGGAGCTACCCGTTACAGGGAGACGTGGTTTGATTTGAAGGTCAGGAAGAACACAGACTAGTTGATGTCATGGCGTCAAAGGCGTTGTCGAGGACGGAACTGGAGCTGCCGGAGTGAGGGAGCGACTTGGTCTGTCTGTGCTGTGATGAATTGAAATGGTAGCGCCACGAAATGAGTTTAGGTGGTTTCAAAGACGGGCCAAGAGAAGGGGACACGATTAACATTCCGATCTGGATCGTCACCGGGACTGGGGGTTGATTCATTGACTCGTAAGAGTTGAATTGAAAAGCTTGTTGGTGTTCGTGATGGCTGCATGAATGCATCTCTGACATCACACAACCTGCTAGAGGTGATCCCTGTCAAGCTGTCGTGTGCATGGCCAGACGGGAGGGCCAGACTACTACCACACAAGCTGAACTCGACTACGAAAAAGACGTTTGGTGGCGAGCCTCAATCCAGCGCGCGACAATCGAGAGCCACAGTGGCCTGGTCTAGATTCTGAATCTGAGTGTCTGTAGCAGCCTCTGTAGAACACACGCGGCAGCTACTGTAAGAGGCATGCACCGCAGTTAGTGAGTGTGACTATTTACAGTAGCGCAGCGTCCACGTCACAACAGAGCGGTACATTTATTGTGGGTGATGGCTGATGCCAGGGGTGTAAATCCGGAATTGTTCAACTGAAGACAATCATATCAGAATGTCTCAGTACAAGTTTGTGTGAGTTATTTCATAAGAATTCATATACTTTCGAAAACCAATTATCAGACTCTTCTTTTATCGTGATGGTAAAAGCATACGTACTATAATATCTCATAGATAGAAAACAAACTTGCAATTCTGGACCTCTCCTAGACCCTGAAGGCTTGCCATGGGTCCTGTGCCGTAGCCAAGCTTCAACAGCCGAAATGAAATGAGGCCCAGGGTCGCGTTGCATGGCATCCGTCGAAGACTATTCGCAGCCACGATTTGAGATTTGAGATTCAGAATTTAGAGTTGGTATGGTTGCAAGGAAAAGGGGATCATGGATTTTCCTGTCTTTTTGGAGACAGGGTCTTTTTTTAGGGACCATTTTCGTATTGCTCGGCCATTCGTTTCATACTCATCCTGCCGAAAGCATGCCTTCGGTTCTATTGTTGCTGTGTTATCGCCCAGGATCAATGCGCCCATGCCATTCGCGCCTGAGACCCTTCCAGAGAAGAGAAGTGTCTGCAGATAGACTACAGCACCGGAGGCCTGTCCTGACCTGGACCACCCACTTCAATTACTGGACAAGAGTGATTGGGTTGTGTCGATCTAGCCCCAAACCAGGCTTTTTCGCTTTTTCTCAGGGACTTGGCGATGAAGCGTGCAGCCTGGGCGCTACGCTGTGACGTAGACATCAGCACCTTGTGTCGTGTGGATGCCAGCTTTTGCAAGTCACCCTGACGTTGCCGAATGGCTTCACACCTAATCTTATGATAGCGCCCTTAGTCTGGAGGAAGAAAAGACATGAGAGGAATTTGCACAATCGCGTGAGCATTAAGTCCCCATTGTTCAACGCTGCTTGCAATTGCAACCCCCCCTGACTCTCTTTCCTTCTTTTTCGCAACTAATCACGCGAATCGGGCTGAGGCCCTGAGACATGACTTCACCTTGATTAAGGGGTGGCCCATATCCATCCTCCATCGTTAGTGCTAAGCTGTTATCGCACAAGCCTCTCCCCTCCATTCACACCCCTGACGACCTGAGCTGAGCTACCGTAAGCTTAGCCAGCCTCTTGAGCGTCGTAAAACCAGCTTTTTCCTCACTCCCATCTAACAATCTGGTATGGCTGGATGGATACTTTAATTACATATAGCTAGTCCCCCCATCCATCATTTAGCCTTTTCATTCTTTTTCGCTAGATTTTCGCTCCCAGGCTTGTTTTTATCGCAAGTACACTGTGGGTAGCCTGCAGCACGGGAACGCGCCTGCCTCCCTCATTTCAGCTTCTCTACGGCGTACCTTGCCCGTAGCTGAAATTACGGACGGCCGCTTAATTCTTCAATTTCTCTCTAATATCTTCTGTTTTCCATCCCTCGACGTCGCGCATCGTCAAGTTCATCGAATCGAGAGTCGACAATCGACCATAATTGCCCAAGCCCAGGGCCCACGACCCGGATAGATCCAACCTTTACGTATTCCAAGGGATAACTGCCGGGCCGCCATCATGGGAGGCTTTATCAGTTGGTTGAAGGACAACCTCCCCGATCCCGCCACCACCAAGGGCAATGAGGGCAAAGCGAGAGGAGTGCAGCCCAAGTCCCTTTCGGGTATGTTGAAATATGTCAAATATTAGTAGACCTGACACCCGACTGACGATATCCCAGGCATGATCTCGACTCTGATTCCCGTCCTTGTTGCGTCAGCGGTCTACATCATCATCTTCCTCATATTCCGTAAATCCAATAGGCGTTTCTACGCCCCTAGGACATACCTGGGGTCTCTGCGCGAGCAGTGAGTCCGAACGCGCAACCAATACGTGAAGTAGCAGCTCTAACCGTTTTACAGTGAACGAAGCCCTCAACTACCCAACGGTTTCTTCAACTGGATCGGAACCTTTTGGAAGATTCCCGATGCCTACGCCCTACAGCACCAAAGTCTCGATGCCTATCTCTTTATCCGCTTCCTTCGCATTTGCTGCACCATCTGCTTCGTCAGTCTTTGCATCACATGGCCCGTTCTCTTCCCAGTTAATGCCACTGGCGGCAACGGAAAGTCGGAGCTTGAGGTTCTCTCGTACAGCAATATCAACATCGGAAATTCCACTCAGAGGAACAGGCTATATGCCCACTGTTTTATTGCCTGGATCGTCTACGGCTTTGTTATGTACACTATCATGCGAGAGTGCATCTTCTACATCAGCGTGCGACAAGCCTACCTGCTCACTCCCCAGTACGCCAAGCGTATTTCGTCCCGTACCGTCCTCTTCACTTCGGTGCCCAAGGACTATCTTGATGAGGCTCGCATTCGCACTCTCTTCAACGACTCGGTCAAGAATGTTTGGATTCCCGGTGAGACTAAGGACCTGGACAAGATCATCGAGGAACGTGATGAAGTCGCCATGAAACTCGAGAAGGGAGAGGTTAAGCTGCTCAAGTTGTGCAACAAGGAGCGCATGAACTCCATGAAGAAGTCGGGTTCCGAAGCCGAGAAGATAAACTCTGCCCCATCCGACCCTGAATCTGGAGACCTCGCCGCCCGCTATATTCCCACCAAGAAGCGACCTACCCACCGTACAGGCCCTCTGGGACTTATTGGCAAGAAGGTCGATACCATTGAATGGGGCCGTGAGGAGCTCAAGACTCTGATCCCCAAGGCCGATAACGCTCAGGGTGATTGGCTCGCTGGTAACTACGAGAAGCACTCTGCTGTTTTCGTCGAATTCTACACTCAATCTGATGCTCAGGCTGCTTACCAAACCACCACTCACCATCATGCTCTCCATATGGCCCCTCGACACATCGGCGTCAAGCCCGATGAGGTTGTCTGGAAGAGTCTCAAGTACCCCTGGTGGCAGATTGTTATTCGTCGATATATTATCGCCTTCTTCATTGCTGTTCTCATCATCTTTTGGGCTATCCCTGTGGCTATTGTCGGTGTTATTGCTCAAGTCAACACTATCAAGACTCTCCCAGGCCTTACTTGGATCGGGGACATCCCCAGCGTAAGTTTTACGGTTGCTTTTATTTATGTGATGACGCTAACCCTTCCTCCAGGTCATCCTTGGTGTCGTCTCCGGTCTTCTGCCATCCGTTGCCCTCGCCATCCTTATGTCATTGGTGCCAGTTATCATGCGTATCTGTGCCAAGCAGGCTGGCTGTGTTTCAGTGTCCCAAGCTGAGCTTTACACGCAAAATGCCTACTTCGTCTTCCAGGTCCTCCAGGTATTCCTCGTTCAGACGCTTGCCAACAGTTTCGTTTCCTCTATTTCAACTATTGTGCAGGATCCCAGCCAAGTCTTCTCCATGCTCTCATCCTCCATTCCTACTGCATCCAACTTCTACATCTCCTACTTCATTGTACAGGGCCTCACAATTGCGACCGGTGTGTTGACTCAGGTCATTGGCTGCGTTATCTTCAACCTTGTGTACAAGCTCTTTGCTAGCACTCCTCGAGCCATGTACAAAAAGTGGACGACACTCAGTGCCCTTACCTGGGGAAGTCTCTTGCCCGTTTATACTAACATCGCTGTCATCAGTAAGTAGCAACTTGGGACAATGTGGCAAGCTTTTGGCTAACCGTTCTTAGGCATTGTTTATTCTGTCATTGCCCCACTTATTCTTTTCTGGTCAACCCTCGCAATGGCCTTTTTCTACCTTGCTTACCGCTACAACATTCTATTTGTCACAGAGACCACGATCGACACGCGGGGTCTTATCTATCCCCGTGCTCTCAAGCAGCTTTTCGTCGGTGTTTACCTTGCCGAGATCTGCCTTGTGGGTATGTTCATCATCTCCAAGGCAGCTGGTCCTGCTGTTTTGATGGTCATCTTCCTTATCTTCACTATCCTGTTCCACATCACCCTGTCCAAGGCGTTGGACCCTCTGCTCTACAACCTTCCTCGCTCGCTTGAGGTTGAGGAGGAACGACTTCAGAGCCAGCAGGGCTCGGAACTGGAAGACGGACATGCTCACAATAGTAATGCTGCTACCTCCAACAGTGCCAGCAAGAACAGTGGCATTGGTAAGGTCGTTCCTGGCGGTGCTGGTGGTGTCCAGAAGAAGGGTAACTTCTTCTCGAAGTGGCTCAAGCCTTGGATCTACGCCGACTACGCGACCATGCGCCAGCTCGTGCCTCACGAGAGCAGCATGGGACTTGAGTACTCCGAGGAGGTGGAGAGAAATGCTTACATCCCGCCTTCGGTTTCAAGTGAGACTCCTATTTTATGGATCCCTGCGGACCCTGCTGGTATCTCGAAGCAGGAGGTGCTCAACACAAGCAAAGTGATCCCTATTTCAGACGAGGGTTGCACACTCAACGACAAGAATCACATCGAGTGGGACACTGAGGGAGCACGACCTCCTATCTGGACCGAGAAGATTTACTACTAAAGAAGGGGATGGATTTGCGAGTGTGATACCCAAACACAAGCCGGCTATCAGGCTGTGTTGTAATGTGGGAGTGAGTGAAACCGAATAGAACGATGGGAGCTTGGAAATTGGGGGAACTGTCAGTATGAGTTTATTAAGAGTGGATCTGTCATGAGATGGTGTCGTGACCCTTTTATGGAATCATCAACCTGAAGCGTCTTGTACGGTTGTTAGATTAGGTAGTCATACAGTCAAGAATATAATGTTAATGATGAATGGTTGTCAACCAAATGTTGTGATCGATGTGGTCGTCAAGTGCATGTCACATGGTAGAGGTTATTCTGAGCATTCATTCCTGGATACCAACAAACCATGCGGACGACTCAAGCTCACTGGGTCCGGCTTATCCTCTATCACGTCAATAAGGTTTTAGTGATAGTTGATTGGACAACTGAGCGGCTTGCCGATGGTGCTTAGTACGATCGCCCCAGCTTTCACCTCCACAAGTGCTACACTCGGTTGCTTTTCCTGGTAATCAACAGTAGGGGTTGCAGATCGCGACGGAAAAGGTGGTCTAGATTTAAGGTCAGACTACTGATGGTGAGTGAGACATGAAACAAAGAGTACCATGTAGGGAGAAAAGCCCATTGACACCGACACTTGCAATTGACAAAAGAGAAGAGAGCTGACGGGTGCAGGTTTGTTGGTTGTTGGGCAACAGGGACTTTACCTGATCGAATTGGGTTGACGGCAGACCACCGCTTACCGGGAAGCGGTTAGCGGCAGCCACAATCGACGCCACAGCCGCTGTTGTTGTTGAGGTCAAAGGCAGGCAAGCCGTGCGCAGGTGATTTGGTTTCAACATATTGCCTATTCGGTCCATGTCAGCAGAAGCTGTGGCGCTTCCACATGTGATAGCGGTCGTCCCCATGTAACCCTTGTCTTTGTTCCCGTCCTGCTACTGTAGCCAAGGTCAAGGATCTTTTGAAGCCCCTCCATCCGATGCCCCACCAATCAAAAGAAGCATGCATCGTTGCTGTGCCAATGACGGTAAACAATCACCTCGTCGAGTCCCGTCAAGCAGAAAGCGGCAAGTCACCTGTGCTCTCGCGAATAGAATCTCGATATCCAGCCGACCATCGACAAGATAGGCTTAACCGTAAACCTTGCTTCCTTAATGTGATAGTGCCATATTCAATATTTCACGGTTTAGACCCCAGGTGCGCGCGGCAGCAAGAGATCCTTATCCCTGCCCGTGCATAACCTGGCCTGACTTCTCTCTTCCTTCTCACTCTCTCTCCATGTGCTTGCGTGGATCTTTTCTCGTCTCTTCTTGACCCTCTGCTCGCTCTTCTTCGACATCCAATCTAAAGCTGGGCATCGACTCCATCGGTGGCCTATTCTTGAGGCCCCTACAAATCAGTAGCAGATCAACCCAACCAATCTCGAAGCCTTGGGCACGTATAGAGACCAAGACATTGCGCAGAGACCCTTGGACATTCCTGCCTCTGCCAGCAGCAACGTGCGCCGATCAGCAGCCCACATACGACACTGCTGGTGCACTTTCACTCTCCAACATCTAAACACCAAACACGTTCGTCGAAAAGGAAGTTGGGGGAGTAAGGAACAGCAACGAGACATCTTCAGCTCTCGAGCTACACGGTGATGACCATGGTATGAGAGCCCAGCAATATCGTCAGCGAGGAATCAACGCTTGGACAGCGGCAGCATCAACCACATCGGCCTCGGATTAGCGAACCACCTCCACCTCGCATAAATCGCAATGGCTTCAGCACTCACCTCCGGCAGCGCCTGGTTTGCGCAACCACAAAAGTCCACTACGACTTCAACTACTACTCTACTCCTTCTTGGCATGGCGGCTTCTCTTCTTGTCTCTCCCGCCGAGGCGCAGTCTTTCCCATACGTACCTACAGAGATTCTCATGCCCGATCCAACGTGCGTCGAAGGCAGCGTACCATGTAGAGCCTCTGATGTCGCCTACATCTTCCGACAAACGGCCTCGGGCAAAGTCGAATTCCGATCCCTCAACTTTTCTGGCAGTGTTGATGCGGACAAGGTTAGCCTTGACTATCCAGCGGATGGTGCCGCCCTGCCTTTTCTCAACGGCAAACCCAAGAGCACCGCCTTCGGTGCTGCGAGAACAGCAAATGGCTCAGTGCTCGTGTATGCAGGAGACTGTGAGTCTGGCAGTGGTGATGTCTGGAGCTTCGACGACGATGAAGGAGAATGGTATCGTCGAGGTCTTCAGAACCGCGGCGATAGTCGACGTGCACCTTATTTCCTCGGCGGAACTGTTGCCTTTTCTTCTAGTCTTGCTCCAGAGATGGACCAGCCGACCCTTTATACCTACGGCGGCATGTGCGCTACGCCCTCGTCTGGAGATGATGCGACAAGCTGGCAGAGCAATGCCAACTATACCAAATCAATGCTGAGACTCGCACCTGAAGACAAAGATGCTTATACATCTTACGAGATGAGCGTGGCATCCAGCGGTGGACCGCGAACGCCCATTGCGGGTTTTACTCTGACGGGTTTGACGCCATCGATGACCAATAAGTCTGGCACCGTGACGCAGCAGATGAGTTATGTTCTATTAGGTGGACACACCAAGGCAGCTTTCATCAATATGAGCACAGCCGCCGTATGGAACCTCCCTGCCGAGTCTTGGAGTTACGTGAACATCCAAGCTCCAAGCGTTGACCTCCCGAAATCAGATCTTGCTATTAAGGATACCATCGCTCAAGCCCGCCGCAGGAGCACCAAGAATACCGCCGAAAGTGTGTACAGCCGCTCTGGGCACACTGCGACCTTGAGCGAAGATGGAAGCTCTATCGTTGTCATTGGAGGCTGGGTCGGTGATGTCAATACCCCTGCAGAGCCACAGCTTGCTGTTCTCGAAATGAGTGAGATCTACAGTGGATGGCAGTGGAAAATCCCCGAGGAGCAACCTGACTTTGCTGGCATTTATGGCCACGGAGCTGCAGTATTGCCGGGAAACATGTTGATAGTTTACGGTGGATGGGAGTCATCTAGTTCTTCCTCGCGTCTTAACAGGCGGCAAGCTTCATCAGGGACGCTTCGCTTCTATAACATTACATCAGGGTCATGGGGATCTAGCTATACGAACCCCCTGAGTAAGTCGTCCTCAGACGATAAGAACGACGATGCCCCCACGGACGACGGCAAAGGATCGAATGCGAAGCGGCTCGGTCTTGGTCTAGGTCTGGGCTTTGGTATCGCTGCGTTGATTGGAATCGTCATCGGCGCCCTGTGCTGGTACAAGAAACGCAAGCGACATATCAGCAACCGCGACGAAGCAGTCAGAGCGCTGTCTCAAGATCCTAACTACTACAACAACGAATACCCCGAGATGGCGGAGGATGATCCTTGGGGACTCGATAGTGGCCCTTGGTATGGCGGCGGCCGAGATCCCTATTCTGCCGATGGGCGCTCACTCGGCTATGAGTCGATGAGGGGCGCTCGAGGTGGAGTACCTGGGCTTCATATCCCACACAAATCTATGCCAAAACCGTCACGCGGAGGTTATGTACCCACGGGACCTCGACCTGGAAGCTTCCCGGGCCCAATTCACCCGATCTATGAGGACGACGAAGAGGAAACCTATCATAACCAAGGCCTGTACGATCATGTCCCGACGCCCACCTCCGAGGTGCCTTCAGATCCTTTCCAGACTCCGGTCACTGGTACAGGCCCGAACAATGTGCCTCATCCTTTATGTCTTACTCCAGGAGGAGGCAACCGAGCATCGGCGACACCTAGCCCTGAGGGCCCACGCCATGATCCTGAGGTTCAGGGTTGGGTGACCGAGGTTGATGCTGCAGAAGGATTACTCGCACGTATGAACAGCCGACGAAGCCAGCATCGTAACACTCAAAACCTCGATAACGCAGAGGGCATGCCTGGGCGCATGAATAGCCGTCGGAGCCAGAACCAAGGAAGCATCAGTCAAGGTCAGGGCCGGTCTTCACCAACACGACACAATTCGAATCGCTCAGCCGCTCTACGAGACGATGAATCACGAAGCGGATCTAACTTGTCCGAATCGGCACGAAGCGCAGCAGAAAGCATCAAGGCTAAGGCCCGGCAGCTCAACCCTCTAGCTCCGGTCTTCTTGGCAGCTGGTGCTGAGCACCCTAAGCCTGGCAGCTCATCATCTAGTAGTTACAACACGGCACGTTCATCATTCGGTGCTCTTCAAGCCGAAGGACCTTCGCTTCTCATGGGGAATCAAGGTCACCGATACGACGATGATGAACCTTCGTCGCCATCCAAGTCCAAGCCACGTCGAGGAGGATGGTTAGGCTCTCTTCGGCGAGTGTTTTCAGGGGCTAGTACCCCGACTTCCTCCCGCGAAGATATGTCTGGAGTGCGCCGTTCGTTTGATCAAGAGCCCGTGTATGGTGACTACGAGCCTGGTCTGGTCGGTCTGCGCGGCGAGCTTCTTAGACGGAAGAAAGGCCGACAGGACTGGGAGGGTGTCGACGAGATAACACAAGCGCCTAGGATGTCTGGAGGAGCAGGACTAGAACCCGGAACTGAGTCTGATTGGGATATTGAGAAGGCTGTAGAACAACGGCTGGTGCAAGTCATGTTCACTGTCCCGCGAGAACGGTTAAGAGTTGTTAATGGCAACGAGGAGGGAAGTGATCGTGAGGATGAGGTGCCAATGAAGCCACATTCGGCTGAGCTCGTTGATCCTGAGAATGAGAGCCAGGCATCGAGAGGGGATAGTCTTCGAGGGAAGCAGACGGAGCATACATACGGCCATCCAGCTCTTCGAACGGTGGAGGAGCCTCGAAGGGAAGAGGACGAGATGGATCAGACGATGGCTGAGAAGCAACGGCTTGTTCAGGATGAAGATGAAGAACGGCTGAAGGAGGAGCAGCGACATGAGAATGAGAGGCAGCAGTTTATGGATGAGAAGCGCGCTGAGGAACAAGGGATAAGGGAAGAGGTAGCTCGAGAAACGCGGCAGAAGGAAGAAGACGAGCTGAAAAAACGGGAACAACCACAAGCGCCATCCTCACAAGAACAACAACCGAAACCCTCTCATCTCCAACCCGTTCATCCTCTCTTCCAGCGCCACTCCCCCACGACATCACCCTCGCCTCCTCCTGCACCCTCTCCATCGCCATCTCCCAACCATCCACCACACTACAGCAGACGCCACACGCGCGACAACTCAGGCAACTCAGTCGCCGGCTTTCTACACCATCCTGACTTCTCCCCTTTGGAACCTCGCTTCTCTCACTCAACAGATGACACGGGTCACCGCTCATCTGGCGTCGTCATGGAGGCCCAGGCTGTTCCCATAACGAGAGAGCGCGCAAGAACGCGTGTCTTGGCTATGGTGGATAGTTTTGAGAGTCTAAGTCGCGAGAACAGCCCAAGTCCATCAAAATTTACATGAGGCATAGGGTGTTTGGGACACGGGAGTATTGGAGACGAATGAATGCGTGGAATTGTTGCACGACAGGGGATTTGTTATTTGCTTTTGCAGGGTGTTTGGGTGCAGGGTAACCGGATTATATTGATTGCTTGGTCCTGGCATTAGCTTGAGCATTTTGGAAGCACTTAGGGAGGAGTTGATTGGGAAGTGCACATTTGGATCGGATGGTATGCGCGGTTTGGGAGTTGTATATATAGCTTCATGTATCTCTGTACTTCAGATCCTACCCTACACACGTGCAATGTAAATGCGAGACGATTGTGATTGAATGCCTATCCCACCCCTGTCCAATGCCCAATGACGCACCCCGTGGATGGGGCATTTCCAGTGGATGACCATTAATCGTTTCAGCACTGGCACAAACTGGACCTCATTCCACCAACCGTTTCCCAATTGCAATCTTGTTATGACTGTCTTTTTTTCTCTACGACAACGGCAAAGGCTTTGTTCTACTAGTGCTTTAAAAACCACATTTACCTCGCTGCGACTGCTTTCTTCAACTCGGGCTAGCACAGATCTCTACTCAACATTTACCCCGCGACGAAGCCTACAATATCGACCGTACTCTACCGTGAAAATGGGTTCGCAACGGGAACAAACCAAGGAGAATGCACGCGTGGACATTAGCTCCGAGGAGGCGATCACCGACTTGGGTTTTACTCCCATGGTCAAGGTCGCTGACCCATGGACTGTTGACAAGGTCGTTAAAGAGATTCCTGGCGGTGCCCCTACTGAGGAGTCCTCGTCACCGCTACCTTTCTTCCACATGCTCGAACGACTCAAGACGACCAAGCGAGAAGGCTGGAGGCGGTTTGGTATCTCCAGGTAAGGACCGTAGGCAGCTCAACTGCAGGGAGTTACTGACGCATGTGCTAGGGGAGAGTCCATCGCCGACCACATGTACCGCATGTCTCTAATCTCCATGTTCGCACCGCCCTCTCTTGCCCCCAAGCTCGATCTCGCCAAGTGTATGAAGATGTGCCTTATCCACGACATGGCAGAGCTCCTCGTCGGCGACATCACCCCCGTGGACGGCGTGCCCAAGCCTGAGAAGAGCCGACGCGAATCAGAGACGATGGACTTTTTGACCAAGAACTTGCTGCGCAACGTGGCAGGCGGCACGACAGGCGAGGATATCCGCGCCATCTGGCAGGAGTACGAGGACTCCGAGACGCTCGACAGCCACTTCGTGCACGACGTGGACAAGATGGAGCTCCTCCTGCAGATGGTGGAGTACGAGAAGCGAGGCGAGGGCCGAGTCGACCTGGGCGAGTTCGCATACGTCGCGACCAGGATGACGCTGCCGGAGATGAAGGCCTGGGGCCAGGAGGTCCTCAAAGAGCGCGAGGCTTTCTGGGGAAGCAAGGAGCACGTGCACGGCGAGCAGGGCACCAGCGGAGGAGTCACGACGGAGCGAAAGGGCCAGCAAGACGGTTACTACAACAAGGGCTAGCTGCGGCCGGAATTGAAACGTGGTCTAGATTTATGGGAGACGAGCCGGGCTGGATGATACCAACGTCATTGGGGTTTCAGGGGGGGCGGAAGGCGTATGGATGGAATAGAAAGAGATTGGACCAATGCAGGTCATAGAGACTGTGGTTTTTTTACGGTACGCGATATGAGGCATAGACTTGATAGACGCAGCAAGGAACGATTAACGACATGCAAGGCATGCATATACTTGACATCATTGCTCATGCGCCCTTGTGCTTGAAGTAATGCCTAAAAGTCTCTGGGTAATGGCCGCCGATCTCCCTGGACGACCAAGGATAAAGCAATTTAACCAAGACAATAAATAATGCGAATGAATGGAACTGAATCTGATGGCTTTAAGGTTGATTTAGAGGAGAAGAAAAGGTAATAGATTTGTCTTCGCAACTACTCCTCTACACCCTCCTATTGTCTAGTTGAACCCTGTCGATCCCGAGTGGACTCCCTCGAAAAACCCGCCACGCAGCTCCTGGATCCTGGAGCTGCAGGTCGCCAACAAACAGAGCTCCCGTCATAAGCCACGCACTATTTCTCAGCGGTGAGGAATGACGAAAGAAATACGATCGTCTCCCCAAAACACCATCGTCCTTTTTACTCTTCCCTTTATATTGCGGCTCTCGGCTTCAGCAGCAGCAGCCCAGGATCAGTCGTCATCTGACCAATCACCCGCTAGGAAAGACGCTGGCGCTGGCCCCCCAACCATTGTTTACCTTGCTTCGATTATTTTTGCCGCCAGAACATTTCATGCTCGAGCCTCACTTCCAAGGCGCATCTTACTGTACCTGCCCAGGTACTGTATGCGTGTTTGGCTATTCTGCTGATACGCTTTTTATTCGCGCCTAGGTTCTTATTTTTGGCGGCGTCTATTTGAGTTGGGCGCTTGTAGCCAGCCCTCATCCCCCCTCTGGTTTTTCCTCATGCGCCCGTCATCACAAGACACAACCGCCGTCTATCTCCCCTAGTCACGAGACGCTCGCCAACATCACCATCTACAACCAGAAACCCGATACCGAATCTCGCTCCAGCTTCGATCCCGATCTCGTTTATCGATCCGAATATTCGTTTTTTATCTACCCCAGACCCGCTTAATAGGAACGGCCTGAGATGTGTTTCGGCTGCTGTTGAGCTTGGTCCTATTTTTGCAGCTTCCCCTCCGGCTTAGACCAAGGGTTATTTCATCTATTCATCGATCGCTGTGCGCGCGCCTGCGTGTGACGTCGGTCTTTCGAATTCCTATTATTTAGACACGATGACCATGCCTTCGCAATTTCACATGCCCGGCGGCTTCAATCCGGAGGGCGTCCATCCCGGTTTGTTTCGCCCGCCCATGTCACCAAGCTCGAGCAGCTACGGTTACCCTTCATACAGCGCTGCGACCCCCGATGGGCAAACTACGAAACGCAAGCGACGGGGCCATGAGATATCACGATCGCAAGAAATTCGAATACAGGATGACATCGATAGGCAAGGCTACTTTGGAACGCCGTTGGCTCAGATGAGGAACGGCGATAGGCGCTACCAACTCGCTGGACAGCTTGATACGCCCAGCGCTGGGCCTTTCGATAGCGGTGTCCTTGGCGAGAGCATGTATTCAGACTCAGACTATCGCAGAGCGCTCGGCTCAAAACGAGCCCACGACGATATCGATCATAACGACGCTGGTCCAACGCAGCTTTTCAACCTTCCTCCCCAACCAATACCGTCCCAGGGCTGGGGTAGTTTCGCAGTATCGACTCTCGGTGGGGTAGTTGGTCGCGTTTGGGAGTTCTGCAAGACCGGCTCATTTCGAGGATTCCAAGCTGGCGGCGGCAAGTCTTTTGCAGTGAACGGCGGTAGGGTAGAAGAGTTGGACCAGACGCTCTTTGAAAGTCAGCATGTTCCTGGCCGGTTTCCACCCTCGCAGGAGGATTACTTCAATCATCATTCAGATAACGCCGATCAGGGCAACAATAGCGGCGCATCTACACCAACAGCACCGTGTCCAAAACGGAGACATACAGATAATCGAGACGAACTTGGCAGGAATTGGGTCATGGTGAGTGACGAGAAACCAGCTGAGCCTGAGCCTGAGCCCGAGGCTAGGCCTACGCCTCCGCCGCGACAGCCATCTTATCGCCCGTCCCCTCGATCGCGAAACTCCGGGCCCTCTGTGACTACAGGTCGACGTATCAGTGCTGCTCCGTCAACCCGTGCTCCATCGTCCCGTGCTCCGTCTACCCGATACTCTTCCGCCTCTACTCCCAGCCAGCGACGATCTACTATCAACCGCCCTTCTAGCCGTCTGTCAGTCGCTGCCTCACCATCAGGTCCTTCTCCCCGTGCAGCATCAACGGCCTCTTTCGCTTCGCTTGCTTCACTCGGCTCTCCCCGTGAGGCGACCCCCAGCAAGATTCCTCAACCCAGCCGCCGACGAAATACAATCGTTTCATCCCCGATAGCGAAAACGTCGTCGCATCGCCGATCCAACAGCAATGCCTCAGTAGCATCGGGCCGCACTTCCACAGAGGAAAGTCCCCGCCTTACTGCAGAAGCCAAGCATCTAGCAGCACGCCGTAAGATGGAAGAACGAGATGCTGATGTGCGTATCAATGCATTCAACAAGCAATTACAGGACATGATACGCCAGGGTAGAGAGGCGCTAGGTACGACGATAGAAGTGGAGGGCAACTGGGATGATGACCTGTGAGCAACTACAGCTGCCATCTATCTCGTGACGAAACCTGCTAGACATTCTTGACGCCACCTTCCGCTTTTGATGCTGTTTTCTCACTGATATCCTCACATTTCGTTTCTTACTAGGACAGCGCCGTTGAGGAATTTGGCCGGCTTATTCATTCATCGGAGGGATCTTTTTGCGTTGGGGAGTTGACTGAGCAATCTTGGCGTTGAAGCGTATGGACTGATCTTTAAGCTGTCAGTTTTACATATGACTGACTGATTGCATTTGTGTTTCTATGAGGATCATCATCCCTGTCCCATAAATAACCATAAATACTCTTTTCTTTTCTTTCTCTTAACCCTAAACTCCTGATCGACTCAGTGCGGAACCACAAGGGTCGCTGTCCGCGAGCGGTGATATACCTGCCTGGCATCTGATATGTTAAACAGGAACGCCCCAAAATGCTCCAATGAGATATGGACTCACTGTCACCTCTCAAGCTCCTAGACCCGAGCTTTGCACCAGATGCGGAGTCGTTAACCCCGCGTTTATAATTGCGGGTTTGATATCATCGGGGGATCATAGCATAAATCCTTCCGGGCATGGGATGCTCCCTGCGGTATTCAAATATCCTGCTCCAACATCGTCTGTCAGCGCTGACGTCTTCCCAATTCTCGTATTTGGTCATATATGTGAAGTAGCACGCTCATATTCAAGGTCTTGGCTTTCTCTTGGCTTGGCTATGACAAACGATGAGACGAACAGAGAGAGATGGTACCAGTGATTGCCTAATGAAGATAACAACGGGTTGATTACGTCGTTTTCTCGTGTTCTGAAGATTCACTTGGCGGAGGGACTTGGCATATGTCTTATGGATGTAAGTATATGTACAATACGGTAGTGGTTTATAATACCTTGTCAACTTGTTAAGGTCGAATAAGCTGAGGCTCAGAATGCCCATAGAGTTCACTCAGCTTATTCGAAAGGGTACCACACATGGCAACTGAACATGCATATCCTGAATCACCTATGCTTACGGATACCAAATGTCATAGACCCATAAATGATATTCACTCTCGATGAGCAATTGTAGATAGGGGGCTTACTCAGAGCTTGTTATCTCCGGCTTGGTATTTTAACATAGAGCACTTTTTCCCCAGTTTCTTTTCTTTCTCCCCAACTACTTTGTTCTCCCCTGAAGATGAAGCACTGTAAGTGGAGCGGATGTGCTAGGTAGCCTAGCACGAGCTCGGTAATCGCATGCGAGGACAGGGTCCGTCGTTCGAGACCACAGAGGGTGGGCTTTTAGGGAGCACAGATATGGAGACTTGGGTGGGAGGATGGAATAGACTACTGCATATAAGCTCAGCCGGTCTTGGGTAGAGTATCTGGATTTGTCACGATATCGGCAACACTATCGGCAATAGTGTCGTCGTATAGGTTAGATTTGCATATGCACGGCAGCGGGCTGGGTACATAATAATAAGCCACCAAGACTTTAAGACAGCGATAGTCTTCAACACCAGCTCTTTATCTTGGCTTCGTACGTCGAACCGCTCTCTTATCGGACCAATGCCACGGTGCTGGTGAGAGAGGGTACCCATGTTCTCCCTGGGTCTCAGTTGTCATCGGGCTGTGGGTAGCAATTGCGACCGTCCCCTGTTGACACGATCGGCCTATCGACGAACCGATAACTGCTATAAACGGAATGTCAGGGATCCATCTGGTTCCAGCAATGAGATCTATTCGAGGGGTTGAATTCCGCCTTGGGTCCCAGGTTTCAGTGCATTTCGTGAGCGTGCGCGTGAAACAAGGTTATCGCAAATAAGGTTAAACAGTTAACTAAGGTTAAATAACCTTGAATTATGGGGGACGGACCACCCAGGTGGACCGTGGGCGGGCGGTTGACTAACGAACTGCCCCTGGTAGCTGGAGATAGACAGGTGCTGATACCTTAGCTTCTGACCAAGACCAAGACTGAGACTGAGATTGAGACTTTTTACCTTGTAAGTGTATAGCATATGCTTCAACAGTCACGAGGAGAATACGCGCTTCCTCTGGGTCATGATACAATA
The DNA here is from genome assembly GCA_012977755.1 of Fusarium nurragi. Classification (NCBI taxonomy): domain Eukaryota; kingdom Fungi; phylum Ascomycota; class Sordariomycetes; order Hypocreales; family Nectriaceae; genus Fusarium; species Fusarium nurragi. The sequence continues at coordinate 24,852 of JAALXI010000252.1, read as the reverse complement.
TATCTGAGACATACAGCACTGCTTTGTAGCAGAGACTGGCTCGAGTCTCAATGCCGAGGATCGTCCCGCATCGTCTAATAGCGCCATTGGGACCCCAGTCCAGGCCGAGACTAAGGGCCGAGATCTCGTAACCGACGACATCGTGATGGAGCATGTCCGGTTACCGGGGGTCTGGCCTTACTCTCTGTCACTCAGGCCCTCATCTGTATCCCTGGGCAGTATAACCTTGCGCTGAGGACTCTATTCAAATTGCACCATGGCAGCCCTTGGACATTACCAAGATCTCAGATTCTCCAGTTCTCTGCATATGATGAAACCTCAGCTCGTCCCAGACTCACAGGCTCAATCTCCGCAGCGTCCGGCTGAGGCTTAGAAGATGACAGAAAAAAACAATATCACAAACCCCTGCTGCAGCTGCTGCAGTAGACTTCTGCACTTTACACGCTCTAACGTTGCGGCCCAGGTCCAAGAGGTCCTCGTACACCTTTTCTTGCAAGGTTGCCCTGAATATAGTGCCACACCTGCTTTTTGGGCCAAGACTGAGGTTGTGATTTAGCTCGATACGAGTGCCCATTATGCATTGTTCCCAATGAGAAAGAAGTTGTATATAAGAGAAGATCATCCTGCTGTTTTAAATGGCTTTTCTTCTGGTAGGTTCAACAGCCGCGTTCATTCAGTCGTTCTCTTTAACCACACACTCTTTTTGAAGTTATTCTAGTTTCGCTACTGTCGTTCACGTCCCTTTTTTCTCCCATCATGCGTTTATCTCTTGTTAAGCTCGCCACCTACGCTGGTACACTGCAGCTTGCCGCTGCCGCTGTCCCTTTTGGTGTCGCCATCAAGAAGTGCACTGTCGACAAGAACATTGCCCTCACCTTCGACGACGGCCCCTACGCTTACACCAACGAGCTTCTCGACCAGCTCAAGACGTACGGCTACAAGGCCACATTCTTCATGAACGGCGACAACTGGGCCAACATCAAGGACTACAAGACTACCGTCCAGCGGGTGATTCGGGAGGGTCACCAGCTCGGCTCCCACACGTATGTCCCATCTGATGTCCCCTGCCGTGTAACATCTCACATATGCTAACGGTCCCAAAGCTACAGCCACCCGGACCTGGCAACGCTCAGCAACGCCGATGTCCGCAAGCAAATGACCCGCCTCGAGGCTGACTTCCTCTCCATTGCTGGAAAGTGGCCTACCTACATGCGTCCCCCTTACTTCAGCTACAACGCCAACACCCTTTCTGTCATGAAGACTCTTGGCTACCATGTCATCGATTCCGACGTTGACTCCCTCGACTGGGAGTACAACACCCCTGCTGAGACCAATACTGCCCTTAAGCGGTTCAAGGACGGTATCACCAAGGGCGGCTCCATTGCTCTCTTCCACGATGTCCACGAGAACACTGTTCGCAACCTGATGCCTAAGGTGCTCGATGCCGTCAAGCGCAGCACCCGTATCCGTACGTCCCCCGTCTACCCCTGCTCGTTATGAATTAGAAACTAACACTCTCGCCCAGCCGTTACTGTCGGTCAGTGCCTCGGTGACCCTGCCGCCAACTGGTACAAGACCACCAAGCGCACCAAGCGTGGCCTTGAGAGCGAGACCGAGGAAGACGAGGTCGTCTCCGAGCGCTCGCTCTCCGACTTCATAGAGCGATCTCGATTCCGCCTCCACGCTCACACTGCGTAAGGCTCTTTTAGTCTGATAATGTTTTTATGTGCCTACGAATTGATTACTGGGCATATCGTTGGACAACGTCTTGTACTGCCGATACACCATGTTGCACCGATCGAATATAGATGATAGACGTGCCCTACATAATACCTGACTCTAATATTTACTTTTGTCTATGACAATGACTGTTACTTAATGAAGTATCAGTGCTTTGGACATGATAATAGTAGCCTATGCCTAGTCTCGTGTTGTACTATAAGTCCACTTACTCATACTTCCCTTGCTTATATCAACTACCATTATTAGATGATCCAGGACACATGAGCCTATATTCTTTAACGTCTGTGCCTTCGATAACTCAACCCAAGACTGGTCTAGAAATCAGCTGAGATGCAGCATACGAAGAAGAAGAAGAAGAAGAAGAAAAGGATGCATAGCCAGACAATGCTACTTAACTATCATCAAGATACGAGTATGGAGTCTATACGAGCATTGGCAAAGCCGGTCAGACTAGTTCATCTTATGCCGAGCCCCGGATGGAAGTCTACCAACATTTCCAAGCATTATTTGAAAGTTTTTCCAGAGCACTGCAGTTACCTTTAGATTGGAAGAACCTTGCACTGTTGCTAAGCTGCCCCTATGGTAATGAAACCTCTCGGTACCGTCACGAATATCATAGATGGTATTGAGCTGTGAAGTTACAGACGCGAATCTACACATATGACTTGAGATCTAGCCCCAATGCCGATCTTTGGATAACTTCTATGCTATACCGCCCTCCCCTAGACCCTTTGTAATGAATAAGTTCATTGAGGGTTTTAGGCCAGGCTTCCCGAACGCGACTTGTAGTGAAACGGCATATCAGAAAAAGGCACTGACTTCGACCAGCTACAATGTGATAATTACTGGTAATAAACTTGAGTGGTGCGGTAAGTATTCCGTGGCCGCCAGACGAAACTGGTCTTGTCTTGTGATGTTACGGCAATTTCATGTCTGAGAGTGCCAGTCTTGTTTACTTGCGGATGAGAATTAGAGATTCCGAAATGGGAGTTTTGAAAACTCTTCCGGATAATCAAGTTTTACATATAAGTTGTTATGAGATCTTGACTCGACCGTATTTGAGGTCATACTGATGATTGTGGAACACAAACACAGTTGCAGAATTTCCGTCAGACAGCATAATTATCTCGCAAACATTTCGTATTGAGGTGCATGTTTACGACTCCACTCACCTATGGCGGGATGTCGGTGACATGCTATCGATACGCCGGGTAGAAAACGGGAATGACGAGATTAAATATGGATTTTCAGTGGCGTCACTGGGTCACGGGGAGCTCGTGCAGGTCTAGACTCTTGGCGCGTGGGAAATCGTTGATTAGTGGCGGGAGTCGGAGGGAGAGAGGCCGGGCGACGGGCCGGGGCTGGATTTGGGGGGAGTGTCGCGTGTGGTGTTTTATTTGTTCTTTGGGTGACGGGGAGTTTATGGATGAGATGCTCTGTGTGTAATGAAGGAGACACATGGTATTGCAATGTATCCCAGAATTTATAATGTTGAGACTCGACATTGTAAACACTGCATAGTCCATGACAGTCGCGGTTCTCGTAGCGAGCACGATGCGGATGAGTTTCTCTGACGGTGATGTACGTAATTAGTCCCCATGACTCGAGTCTCGACCCCTGCTTCTGGATGTCGGGGAGGTCGGGGAGTTGTTGGAGGCCCTAGGGATGCCCTCGATACGCCCGCCAATGAATGTAGCCGATGGCCGACGGCCGATCACTAACGGAGCACGCATGTACTGTATCCATTAAAATTTGGGGAGGGTTCGCAACACTAAATCAACTTCAAGGCTCTTGATATGCGGTCTTTCTGCAAAAGAGAGGAACTCAGGCCGAGCATGGGCAGGACGGTAACAGTGATGTATTTGTTATTTCATAATACGTTTTAACTATTCATACCATGTCACGTGTCGGTCTCTCGCTCCCCGATGGCCCGACATCCGTCCCTTAAATCTCCACTTGCGCAAAACCAAAACCACACGGCGACTACCGACAACCGCCCAAAATGGCCACCCCCGGCGCCCGTCTTAGATGGCGCACCCGTATCGTCAGGTCAAGTGCAAGGGGGAAGGGCCAGAGATTTCAAACACCTGCGGCTGCGGTCAGGAACATCGATTGCAGTTGCCCCCCGCTGCTGCCTCGTCAAGAATCAAACAACCCGATCGGAGAGTAAGCAGCGCAAGCACAGAATGACGAGGACAAAGGCCTCCCCCCCCAGCGTGTCCGGGCCATCGGCTTCGGTGACGCGCCGACCCGCGGGTGCTGCTTCTGGTTCTAGACCTGGAAAGGCGAGATCCCTCGCTTGCCGACAGTGTCGCGATCGTAAAATCCGCTGTGACGGCGCTCGTCCTGTCTGCGACTCGTGCTCTAGGCGTGGCCTTTGTGCTGAGCAGTGTGTTTATCCTGAGATCGAGCACGAAGGCTCTATCGCTTCGTCGCGGAGGTGAGTTCCTAAGCATCTTTACCAGTAACCAGCCATAATAGACAGAAGCTAACTATAACTGCAGCTACATCCGCGTCCTTCAGAAGCGGGTGCAAGAACTTGAGGAAAAGGAGAGGCAACTAGTAAGTCTTTTTAAACTAAGTAGCTTGCTCGTCCTCCTCCCACTCGGGATAGTTACTCATACATCTCGCAGGAATTTGTCGCTCATGGCCGTGATGCCTTCACCGCTGCTACTCCTGCACATGAAGAATGGAGGAAACACTCCAGCTCTCCAAGTGTTGTATCTGAGCGTCTAGCACGACCTCCAAGACATGTTGACCATGCTCTTCCGCCCATCCAGGCCGATTCTGGCTATCCTCTCCCCAGTCTCCCTGCCAGAGCTGGTTCGCTACCAGTGGTTCATGAGCCAGCAAGCTACTACTCCCGCCCTCACCATCCTATGGGTGCTAGTCCGCCTTTGACCGATGACCTCGAGGACGCGACTTCAGCCAAGCCCTCATCCTTCGGCTCGTACTCCTCCAACGTGAAGGCAGCTCTGATGCTCCAGAAGATTACGCTTCCGCAAGCAGACCTCATGGACGAGCTATTGGCCGAGTATTTCAACATCGAATGGATCGCCATGCCTGTTATCCACCGCCCATCATTCTACCAACGCTACCATCGTCTCATCGCTGTCGCAAACTCTCGCTACCGTCGCGATATTCCTCTCCAAGAAGCAACCGAATTAGCCGCGACCTACTCCCTCCTACTCGGAATGCTCGCCATCGGTCAACTGGCCAAGTCACCAGTCGCAGAGTCCACCGAGTCGCATGTCTCTCACGCCTACGAGTTCCACCAGCAGGCCAAAACCCTTCTACTTGTCGACCTCCTATCTGTGCCATCCCTTGCTGTTGTGCAGGCTTTGATCGTTCACGCTCGGTTCTTGCGGCGGGCGTGTGTGGCGCAGGAGAGTTGGATGTTGACGGGAATGGCTCAGCGACTTGCAGAGGGCCTTATGCTTCACGTTGACCTCCCAGGCAAGGCACAGTCTGAACGTGAGGAGCGGAGGAGGACATGGTGTGCTTGTGCTCTGCTTGTCAAGATGCAAAACTCCTCCGGAAGTCAATTGAACCCAAGCTTTGGAACGCTGCCTCAGGAAATCGACGACGAATATCTCGAAACTTGCCCGCATAATTCGGATCGCGCTCAGCCTTGCGATATCAATTCACGAATATCTTTTTTCAACCAAACATTGAAACTATTTGATAATGTTCTTCAACCTATTCACGATTCCTACTTCAGCCAGTCGACAGGCTGTAACATCAAAGAATCCATTCCTGGCATTCTATCCACTGCCCTCAAACTCGATTGCGAACTGGAAGAATGGCATGCCAGCCTACCTGAGCATTTGCGTGTCAAGTTTCCTTGCACTCAACCTGAAGCTATCTTCCGCCGCCAGGCTACTTTGCTGCGCATGAGGTATGTCAATGTCTATACTCAATATTGATGATCGTATGCTGACCAGGTTAAGATATCTCGAAACAAAGGCATTGATTCCCCGAGCAGCAATTATGCAGCTGATCAACAGCCATGCAACCCAACCAGCTTCATTGGTGGCACGATCGATGCTTGCAGGACTTTTCGAGTCTTGTTATGCTGCGAGTGTGGAGCTGGAGGATACCATGGCACGCGAAAGGAGGCTCATGGCTTTTGACGGACCCTCCGAGAGTCACTCCGCCATTGGTAAGTTTATAAACCTTCCCAGAGAAGGACTTCTTCTAACTCTAGAAATAGCCCTCAGCATAATTGGCATGACTCTCACCGTTCTAGTCCAACATCCTCTTTTCAGAGACATCATCACGAACCCCATCCCTATCACCGACGAAGCCACACGCTGTCTTGCAACCGCCAAACAATACACGAACTCCCCCCACGCATTAGCCGAGCGCTTCGTCCGCGCTCTCGAGTCCGCCTTGCAGCCTCCATCGCGGTGTGTTTCTCCCCGCGGTGTATTGGACCCCGCGCTGGAACCCAAGACTATTGGGCCTGTGCTGTCCAACTTGACCGAAGCTCCCGGGGCTGCGGAGATGGCCATTCTCGAGGCTTGGTATCTGAGAAGACAGGAATTCGCATCTGGATGCGGCTTGCCTGTGACGGAGATTATTTCCTTGTGGTGATTATAGTATATGTGATTTGCATGGTAAAGACTTGGGGAATGGGAAATGAAAAGGATTGGCGTTTTTGTTTTAGTTAGCGAGATACCCAAGCATGGAGTCAATTGAATGTTTACCTGTCGCCGAAGATCTTGCCCAACTCGATACTCGATTCCGGCCTCCCAGGTTCATGACCAACAGGACCAACAGCCAACAGCCAACAGCCAACAGGGCCGACATGTATGGTCGAGGCGCAGTGCGTACGCCTTGGAGGCCCACCTCTAATTCAACACCAGACAAGCATTCTCGAATCTAAGGATCCTATTGTCCTACATAGATCGCAAAGCTCTATCCTTTCCACTTGTTAGGTTAATTTAATCCAGGTACAGGGACTGCGGCATCCCGCTTCGACTCCTTGCACTCTACTCAACATCAGCCCCGGAACTCCTGGTTCTATGGAATGTGTTGCACAGTAGCAGCATAGCCTTTGTACAGATTCTCAGCTTGATACATCGTGAGAAGAGCCCCTGCCCAGTCGAAACAGTGACATGGGTTGACGGCCTGGTACAGCTGCTAGGCGCCCCAAGCAAACATCGCCCCAACGCTCTTCTGCATTCACTGCCCTCAGACTCGAGCAAGGCAGAAGCACAGTGGATTTTGCTTTTCCTTAAATCCCATCCCTTCCGCTTGCTTGTTCGTTTTCCTGTCCGTCTCTCCATCACCACCGCACTTGTCAGGATAGTTCCTCATCCCCTTCAAGTACACCAGCATACAAAGCCAACAAACACCCCACGTTCTCTGGAAGGCTTTTGAATTGTCGCCATGACTACCTCAAAGGCAGTCAAGTCCGAACAAGGGCTCGGTAACCGGGCCCTTCTGGACAAGATGGACAAGCTGCGAGAGCTCGGCATCTCCAACATGGTGCCTCTTCCTCAGGTAAGCTCTATTTCCAAGATCCTGCAGGGCCTGCAAGCTAACACTGATGCTAGATGGTCGTCGTCGGTGACCAGAGCGCGGGAAAGTCAAGTCTTCTCGAGTCCATCACTGGCTTTCACTTCCCTCGCTCCGTCACTCTTTGCACTCGCCACGCAACTGAGATTATTTGCCGGCGGGAGGAGACGGAGAGTATTGTTGTCTCCATCCATGCTGTTGATGCGGACGAAGAACAGGCTCGGTCTTTTCGTCGCACCGCCGCGGACCTCGATGCTGAGGAGTTTGCCGAGATCTTCCAAGATGTGCGTCCACAGATTCCTTCCCCAGCTCACCCTGAAGAATGTTGCTGACTCTATTTGAGGCCGCCAAAGTCATGGGAATCAAGTCTGAGTCTGAAGATGGGTCTACCGGCTCTGCCTTTAGCCGCGATGTCCTTCGTGTTGAAATCAGCGGACCTAACGAGGATCACCTCACAGTCATCGACGTCCCTGGCATGTTCGAGAACGTGACTCCAGGCGTCACCACCAAAGAAGACATTGGCCTCGTCAAGAACATGGTGCACAAGTACATCCAGGAGTCTCGCACCATCATCCTCGCTGTCGTTCCCTGCAACGGCGACATTGCCAACCAGAAAATCCTGACCTATGCCAAGGAGGTCGACCCCGAGGGTAAACGCACTCTCGGTGTTCTCACCAAGCCCGACTTGGCTGTTGAGGAGGCCACAAAGGGCGTCGTTGTTGACCTCGTTCGTGGTAAGCGCCGCGACCTTCAGCTCGGGTACTGCGTCGTCAAGAATCGAAGTGCCGACGACACCTCATCCAGCCCCGAGGAGCGCACCCGCGCTGAGAAGGATTTCTTCTCCAAGGCTCCCTGGACCAAACTTTCGCCTGATCGACTCGGTATCCCCGCGCTCAAGGTTCGCGTTCAGCAGCTCCTCATGGACCGTACCAAGAGCGAGTTCCCCAAGGTCCGCGGCGATCTCTCCGTCCTCTTCAAAGAGGCAGAGGTGCAGCTCAAGGACATGGGAGAATCTCGCAGCACTACCGAACAGCAGCGTATCTACATCGGACGTATTGCTGCGCAGTTCACTCGCATCAAGAATTGCGGTCTCGACGGACAGTACAGTCGCGAGAGTCTCTTTGACAGTAGCCCGGATCTGAAGCTGATCACTCGCATTCGTGAGATCAACGAGGAATTTGCCAATTCTCTCTATGACTGGGGTGAGACGCGGAAGTTCCATCGTCGGGATGACAGTGAGGATGGTAGCGCCAGCGAGGAAGAACTGGACGACCCTACCGGCGACCGAAGTGACCTATACCGCCGTGGTATATCCTTCAAAATCCCGATGCTAGGAGAGAACGACCTGGTAGACGGTGTTCTCCACGATGCTTTTGAGTGGCCAGCAAAGAATGAAGAGGACATCATGGAATATATCGAAAGGGAGTGGCTCTCTTCTCGCGCTTACGAACTCGGCACTGTAAGTATACCTTTCTCCCTTCTCGCACGTGTACCCAAACTTTTCCTAACGGCTCTCACAGTTTGGCGGCGAAATGCTGCCCAAGAACTTCAAGGAGCAATCCAAGAAGTGGCCCGACATGGCTCGAGCTCACGTCACCAACGCCATTCTCATCGTCCACCACTTCATCAGCAACGTCCTCGATAGTTGCTGTCCCGACCCAGCTATTCGTGAGGAGCTTTGGAACTTCCTCGTCGACGATCTCCAGGCACGGTACAAGCGTGCAGTTGAGCATACCGAGTTCCTCCTCAAGGTTGAGTTTGAAGGCCGGAGCATCACCTACGATCCCTCCTTTGGGGAAGACTTGACCAATAACCGATCTAAGGACGAGGATCTGGGCGACCTGGCCGAGGAGGTAGCCAGGGCCTCTTTTAGATACAGGACTGAAGCTGAGGCCACCCAGTATGCCCGTGATCGTATTGAGGGCCGACCAAAGCCCACGAATCTAGCCACCATCTGTCAAGATATCCACGATGTCCTCTTGACCTACTACGACATCGCTCGCAGCCGGTTTGTCGACGTCGTCTGTCGCCAAGTCATCGACTACTTCCTCCTCGATGATACCAATGGCCCACTCACTGTTCTGTCTGACCAGATCGTCTTCCACATGACGCCTGAGCAGCTCGAGGCCATCGCTGGCGAGGACATGCTCAACAGAGACCGCCGCGAGAAGTTGACGCGTGATGCAGCCAATCTGAAGGAGGCCCTGAAGGTTCTTCGCGGCTGAATAGTGAACAAGTCGATTGGAGAGGACCATCGTGTCCTTGTTAGGAAGAAATGAAATGAGCACTGGTTAAATCATGGCTGGATCACGAAAGACATAGACGTGTAGACATGTAGAATGAATGATTAATTGCATCAGGTTTTTGTCGTTCAAGGACGAAGCTGAGGCCTTAGTCTATGTCTCCCGCTCCAAAAGAGTGAATTAATTGCCAACGTGTATGGTTATAATTCAATAATATTGGTCACTGCATGTTATCCAGGAATTGCGAATCTTGTAATGGAGATGCTTTATTTCGTTATTCATTCGTACAAGTTTTGAAGCACTTCTGCTCCCGAATCTCCAGCTGCCAGTACTCAACCCGACCGACATATGCGCCAAATCAAACTCTAAGGTATCATAGTCTAAATTTCATTATTCCCACAAACGCCAAAGATATGCGAACCATGTATGACCAACACCAATTTTGCCAATCAGAACATCATTTTGCAAGCAGGCTGCCAACATCCTGCAACTGAACAGAGTTCAACAGCGGAGGCGGTCCTCCTCTATCTATCCGTCCCCAACCAGCCCCCCAGCTTGGCGGTGGCGGCGGAGGAGGGCCAGTGGATACAGGCGCAGGGGTACCTGTTGGGAATATTTCGTCGTCCACTGTACCGGAGCTTCGAGTACTCAAAGCAATATCCGTACCACTGCTCGACTTAGCCTTACGGTGCCTCCTCCAAAGACGAGATTTTCGGAGTCGGGATGTTTCGGCCATGAGCTCTGGCGATGTCATGATGCCGACACGATCGCTTTTCCGGAACTGGCTCATTCTAGATCTGGGGTACGAGAATCCGGCAGGTTGGCCACCGTGGAAAGGGTTCCATGCCCTAAGTTTTGGTGACCCAAGACTTATGCTGCCATTACATCCTGAGTTGTAACTCGTTCGGGGCTCGCCAGAGAGCTCCTCCAAAGTCATACCCTTGGTTTCCGGAATCAACAAGGAGACCAAGGTACCGAGCAGCATGAAAAGGGCAAAGAGCTGAAGCAAACGATGCAGGTTTGGCGTGCATTCAATACCCTTACATCCCTCTAGTGACCCCTGGCGTACCATAGGGATGCTGATGCCCTGAGCGATTATAGCGCCAATCTTACCCATAGCAGCCGAGAGACCATGACCGGTCGATCGATATCGGGTAGGGAAACATTCGCCAGGAACGATGAAAGTGGTCGTGTTTGGACCAGCGTTGAAGAGAAACTGGCCAATGATGTATAGTGCAAGTAACCCCCCCTGTGTTAGACTGTTGTATGCAAATCCGAGGACGCAGAAAAGGATTGTAAGCAGAGAAAACCCAACGACCTGTAATGACTTGCGTCCAAAGGTGTCAACGGTAAGAATGGCAGTCCAGTAGCCAGGAAGTGAGCCTGCACAAGTCAGAATGATCATTCCCACCGCTTGGTTGTGAAGTTTCTCGAAAAGGCTGTTGCCAGCACCGTAGCCCACTGCCTGGAGGACAAAGGTGTTATTAAGCCCCAGGCCATAGAAAGCAAGATCCTTCGAAGGAGTTAGTCGGAGCAATAATGATTTATATCATAAAACATACCAGAAAAAACCAAGACAAAGTTGTGCCCAGCAGCATCTTGAAATTGGTCCATTGTCGGAAGAAGGAGATAAGGTCAGACCAAGACGCGCGAGGGACATTAAGGTTGCGCCCAGCTATGCGCTTAGTCCTGACTTGGTGGACAACATCTAAAGAGCCCTTAGATTTACTCGCCACATATGCTTTGATGTCGGCATCGGCTTTCTCAATGTCGTGTTCCACGTCAAATGTGTATCGAGGAGTTTCGGGGATGGTAATACGATAATAGAGGGCAATGCAGGCAGGAATGGCGCCCACGCCCACAATAATTCGCCATGCTCGGTCGGCAGCCAGTCGACATTCGTATCCGCATTGACTCTCGTCTGCAGCACCAATGAAAGCGCTCTTGAACGCAACAGTGGTGATCAGGGCAACAATAGCAGCCGCCAGCTGCCCAAGTCCCTGCATAGAAAAGACAGCAGCAACCATGGCGCCACGCCACCTTGTTGGTGCGAACCTAGCGGGATCTTGGTCAGCTTCATTCATTAAAGTGCAGACATCAGAGGCTCTGTGGACTAAACTCCAGCCACGAAGTCTACATCATAATTTGCCAATGCAGAACTTACTCAGACGTAATAACACTCGAAAGAGGATAATCTCCGCCGATTCCAATGCCCTTTTCTTGGTCAGTAAATACCGGTAGACTTGAGGCCGTGAATACTTACCATGATGATACGCCAAAATACCAGCAACCCCGTTGATCCCATGGCTGGGCTGGACGAGATAAGAGCACAGCAAAGTGTTGCTAGGATAATAATGCCCAGTTCGACACCATACATACGTCGCCGGCCAAAACCACTGTTTGAGTTGTCAGTACATTCTTGCCCAGCCAGATGATCTACATAAATTGATATAGGTAGAGAGGGGTACGAACTCTGCTAGCCATCCGAAGACGATCATGCCCACCACGATTCCCGCGCTCGTTGAGGCCTTGAAAGCCTGGTTGACTCGGTCAGGAAGGTACCCATCGTTGCCACTGAAGCCATTTTGGGGATTTTTGTCTCCCCAGAAAACAACACCGAGGAGGATAGTAATAAGGTTGATGGCAAATATATCGTAGGAATCCAGAAAGAAACCAACACCTGCAACTAAAACGGCGCGAACATCTTAAGATAGTCAGTATATGAGGGAAGGGTAGTCTGACGAGAATGAATCTCATCGTCAAGTGACGTACGGTATGCACCGAAAGGAACTTTGTCAATCTCAGATAAAGCAAGACGGCGGCGAAGATTTGGGTCAGGGATATGAGAAAAGTCGTTAAAGAAGTTGTGAAAGGCGTTGTTGCCGCCCCAAGTGCGATCTTGTCGAGAGCCCGAGGCGGGCGGAGGGAGCATATCTTCGTCGTAGTCTGGCATTGTGAAGTTTATGGCGAGTAAATGTCGGGAGCGATGATATCCGTAATTGACGACATGGGTTGTTCTGTATGGGATGCGTTGGGATGAGTTTCGCGGTACTGATCTCCACTCCCTCTTTGGCTGGTCCGTTAAAGGTCAGGAATGCATAGGATTCAAGACTCTCTTTCTCAGCCTAAGGTTTTGCGACTGATCCAACTCTTCCCAGACAAGTTCCAATTCAATCAGCGATTCTCTTTCCTTTGCGTCGCGATCCGCTAGGTGCTGAGTTGGTTGGATGATGGACGTCCAAGCCGGCTGTCTTCAATATCGATAGTAATCTCAAATATCCTTCTAATCAATATACCAGCCTCAATCGGCGAAGATTTATCGAAGGCAAGAGAGTGTTGTTTTGATGCTCAAATGCAACATCGATGCATGAATCGGAGTTCGGTGTCGATGGTCGTCGGAGGGCGCGGGTTCGTGGGAGTGTATGCGATAGGTCGTAATGCAGGTCAACGACAAGCCACGGTATTTGAAGATACGAAGTGGATATCGACAGAGGAGAATCGAATGAAGGAAATATTATGTTCTACTAAGAATAGGGACGACGACGGGTGAAATGGGGGAAGTTGAAGTTTGAGAGAATCAGAGGATTCCTGACAGGTCCAGGCGACTGGGATTCGATACGGCCGGATATAGCGTGCTTGCCGGGTACCTACACGTTCCTTCCTCACTTCTACGGATGGGGGATGGGGGATGCGATGGCTAATGGATGGGTGGTGATTTCGAGGCAGGTGCGATGGTGGGGACGCCAGGACGCATCAGTCGCATTTGCCCGCACGCCTTCCATAATGGAATCTCCGGGCCAAGCCACTCACAGTCTTATCCACTCTGGAAGCCGAGGAAGAAGCAAGATGGAAAGTCCACTGCACACCCACTTGAGCCTCCCTGGGCCAGTCAGAGTTGAGTATCGGCAGACCAACATGTCCATGCTTTCAGAGAGCCCACCAGGCCCGCCTTGTTCGAAGCAGGTCACTCTACTACGCACCTCCTCTATCGAGCATAGCATCTACCACAGGTAGTCATAGCCCGGCCCGGTGCTCGCAGCAGCAAAATAGACCAGCTCTACCAGATAAAAGCGCAGGCGAATCTAGCCCACAGTTTCAAGCTCAGCTAGCCTCCGTAACGAGAAAGACTCCTTCTCCTCAGTCCCTGTCCGAGCAGATGCGCATGCAACCCTTACAAGCCCTTGTCATGCACTAATGATCAGGACCAATTGGAAGCCATCGGACGTCAGTGGCCAAACTCGCCCTGGTGGAGAGCATTTGACCTAACGCCCGCGTCTTACACTGAGAGGGCTGCCCCCCACTTCAAAGCCAGGTCGTTCTGCTCTGACTGAGTGAGGTGAGATTTGGATGCAAAAGAGAGTGTATTGAATAAGGCTACCTATTCAGCCATATTATTGTTTCATACCCAGGGATGGCTCGCTACTGGCTCACTTATCTTTTGTTGTTCAAATTTGACGCCGTGTTACAGAAATTAGACATGTCCATGGCGGATGTGATGAAAACAAGACTATCATGCAACCTCCCCTGGCCCCTGTTTTCCAGAACAAGTCACTGACAAACTACTTGCCTCAGGCATCCACTGCAGGTTTTGCTTCTGTCACGGAAGGCTTCCAGAAGCAATAGAGTCGTTCCATGGATCCATCACACCCCATCGTGCCGCATTGAGCAACTCGTTTCTTTCACTCACTCACGCCTTCTGATCGCCGCGTAAAATACCCGAAGCAATTACATCCATCCGTGGTGTATCCCAATGGTGATGGAGGAATGGGAAAGATCGGCTATATTCTCTCCAGGTTGATTGCATTACAGTGATCACACAGCATCTTGTTGACTTTCCCCTCTTTCTCGTCAAGGCAAATGGTCAACATGTGTCTAGCCTACACAACAACATCGTGAGAGGAAAAGCACCGAGGCGGGCGTACTTTTTGCTTTGTACGTAAAACTTGCACGTCGTCTAATCTGCCCCGTTCTGTGGGTTGTTTCTTTACTCGTCATCGCAAAGGGGACTTACGGACGACTTCCGGCAAACAAGCACAGCAAGCTCTATCCCAGCATGCCCCAGCCTGAATGGGTCATGTAGTAACAGTCGTGCACGGCTGTCGTATAAGAATCAGTTGAGCAAGGCGACACGAGAAGCGTGACTCTGATACCTATCCATTATTCACATAAGTGAAACGGCCCGTATCCTCTTTCTGATTCATGATGGCAAAGACCCATCTTACACGTTGTTCAACAGTCTCCACCATCTCAGCTTCGAAAATGCTTCTAGTCGCATTCGCAAGTTTGCCACAACATGGGCCCTAGAGAGAGCAATGTCGAACGGCTCGCATGACATAAAGACCCGAGCTTCTGTACCTGGATGGATTTGCCAATCTTGTCAAAATATGCGACAGCTGCCACTTGAAACCGTTACCTAACTAAAGCATAAGCTTTGGCGATTTACTGGAGATCCTCTATTTTGCAGGTACATTTCGTGACCCGAGCTATCGTTTTCATCCCGTTACCATCTCGGTAGAGAAATGTATTCCGGCAGCACTGATCGAGTTTGACCAAGAGTGGTAGCACGCCCGACGGATATGGGTTTCCTCTTGTCTCATCACCTTCACATTCTCGCCGTGTTAATTTTTAACTTCTCAGCTCGTGGTTATGTTTCGCCAAACACAACAGGGGCCGTATTACACCTGACCAATCAGTTCTCCACGTGTGTTACTCTTTTATTTGGCCTCCACTGTCTTCTCGCAACCCTTATGTTGTACAATACATGAATATGAAAGTTGTTAAATCTTTTACCTCATCCGCTGTTGGAGACGAGTGAGTCCCTGCCGCTGGGCAATTTATAAGTCAGTGGGCCAGTGGGAGGGATATCAGGGAGTTACGTGTCAAGGAAACATAGGTGGCACTAGTCATTGTTTCCCTCTAATTAGAGTAGAGGGGTAAGGAGATAAATGTATGCATAACTGCGTAGCTAGTAGATCTACTCTGTTGCGTATGTTTGCTTGTGAATAGTAAGTTCGCTGGGAAATTCGGTTCTAAACGTACCTCTGTACCTAGGTATCTACTCGGATATAAGTCCATCCCATTGTGACAAGGAGTGCCTGAAAAGAGAGAGGTTCTGAATCTTGAGAAATGAGGCCTACTACATAGGCTTTCTTTCTGCGATTCTTATTCGATCTGGTTCTCGGTCAAGGTGTCGCCTTATCAAACCCAACGTCTCACTTCATCAGCCCGGCTTACAATAACACCGTATGTGGTCTTACCAAGGCAGACGAGGCGTCGGGTCGTTTCACACATCGGTTGAAGGATCTTCAGATCGGCTCTCTGAAGTGAAAACCAAGACACAATCCAACGGCCACAACCTACAAGTACGGTCCAACTTTAATCAACCTGAATCGGTTAGTCACACAGCTCTCGGAAAGACACGCGTTGAGCGTAAATAGGCGAGCCCACCTATTGTTGGTGTGTCTGAGGAACTCTGCGCTGTTTCCATCAATTTGCATTCCATGTACGGATATATCGCTCGAAATAGGCTCTTGGACCAGCTTGGCCGCCGCCACAGTCGTTGAGTCCCCTGCTATGCAGCCCGCCATATCCTCAGTGGCTTCACGCCGTGAATGTGGTAGATTAAGATCGATAATTGAAACTCCCATCGTACATCGACGGTAGCATATCAGCCAAAGAGATGTTGACGTGGTGTGGCTGCTCGACCGCAACATGGTTTCGAGGTACGGGTTGAAACATATATCGTTTGTTCCAGCTGTCAGCTTTCACGGAAATAACAGAAACCATGCGCCGTGTTCATCGCTGGGAAGAATTCTGCTGAACTACCGGTAGTCTACTAAACTCTCTTCCTTAACGCCTGTGCGCTTCCATGCAGTTATCGGCCCGTATTTGAAGGGCATTGAGAAGGTGAAACGAGGTTGAGAGTAGCATGGCTATGCTCGGTTAGAAACTTGTAATTATGACTCAGTAATCATCCCCCGTAAAGAGTTTATCCACACGTCTAAGCATGCAGACCTTATAATACAGGTCTTGGTAGTGCCTATGATTCGTTAATAAAGCCCTTCTTCATGAAGAGATGCAGAACTTGCAGTGCGCTAGATGCAGGTTTGGTGTCCTAAAAAGTTTGTTCAGGGGAAGCCAGCGTCTGGATACGGATGAGTTCCGCACATGTCACAGACAGCCATCAACATGCTATACGCACGCACCACTATTTGTTCATCTAACAAAAACCATGGTGGTTTCATACTCTTTCAACCTCAGCGTTACTGTACTAGAAGCCCCATCTTATTTAAATCCGATGAGGCATGTTCCGAAAGAAACAAATGGCCGCGACAAATCAATTGTGGTGGTTCATACCAGTCGTTTTATTCTCATCCACTTCTTTTCAAACCCAGACCATAGTGGTACTACCTTAACATTGTTTCAAGTATAGTTTACCAGGCAGTGATGTCCTCGACTTCAGCTTCACCAAATGTGCTTGACTTGGTGATCTGTCCAACGCTAGCATCCTCAGGGCCGGAACAATCCTTGGACATGATATCAGGTAAGACTTCTTTGAAAAACGAAAGCACGTAGTTGTTGACCTGCTCGAATTGCAACAAGAACGCATCGTGACCCTCGGGACTTTCAATTCGCTCGAGTCGCGCATTGGGAACATGCTTCGCGATCTCCTCTTGTTCAGCGAACGTAAAAAGGCCATCACTTTCAATGCCCAAAACGAGTGCGGGTTGCTGAATCATAGCTAGTGCATCAGCGATAGTGTCGGCTCGGTTGCGGGACACATCATGCGTGTCAAGCTTACGAGTCATGGCAATGTAGCAGTTGCTGTCGAATCGCGAAACAAATTTACGGCCTTGGTATCGCAGATACGACTGAGCAGAGAAATAATGCGACTGTGGCATGTCTCCTCCAGTAAGGCTGCCGTTGCTAGGTCCATGAAACTGAGGATCCGTAACATCGTCGGGCACTCCGGACGTCTGAGAGGTCGAAGCAGCATTGGCTGTGCTGTTTTTGCGAGAAACAGATGTGCGCTTGACAACATGGCCGTCATTATGAATGTTAAAGTGTGCCTCTGAGGGTGTCGTTGGGCGTGGTCGGCCGCCAATAGTTTGGACCTTGGACGGATCGGGAATGTTGCGTCCGAATCTTGACTCGAAAGAGTTGCGACTTCGATACGTGAGCAGGGCAGACATTCGAGCCGCTCCCAAACCAGTTAAGGGAGGATCATCAAAAGAGTAGTATCCATCATCGTACTTGGGGTCGGCGTAGATGCTCTGTCGCTGAGCTTCACCCCAGCTAATACCCCAGGCACTGTGTCTGCTTGAGGTGGCGATGGGGACGATACAACGGATATAGTCTTTGCCAAAGTACGCCCATTCGAGCACGAACATACCACCGAGAGAACCTCCAACAACAGCAGCAAGCTGCTTCACCCCTAGGTCATCCAGGATGAGCTTGTGCAGGCTATCAATGGTTAGTACAACTGCTTCTCAGATCAACTGTAGGAGTCGGAACTTACTTGACATCATCTCGAATGGTAGTCAGAGGGAACTCAGGCCCATATATGCCCTTGCTTGGGTCGTTGTCCTTAGCTGTCACTGGGCTTGCAGTGCCATAGGGACTACCCAGACTGTTCATACAGACAATGAAGAATCTTGAGGTGTCGAAGGCTCGGCCAGAACCTCCAAGTAGGGGACCCCACCAGTCGCCCACATCAGCACTTCCAGTGAGTGCATGGCAGATAACCATGGCATTGTTTCCCTCATCGTTGAGCTTGCCACGAGTGGTATAAGCGACAGGAAGGTTATAAAGTGTAACCCCGGACTCAAGGGTGAATTCTGGAACGATCGCTAGCTGCTGCTCGGGAATGAGAGCAGCGAACGGGTTCTCAGGCTGTGATTGCGTTCTTTCTTACAGGTATTCAGCCACTAGTCTTTTATGGTGATTCAAGGCAGGGAAGGGTATATATCGCAGGAGTGCACGATGAACGGAACAGTAGAAGACGATAAGAAAGGCGAGTAAGGAGTGCAGGTAAATACTGACCATATTGCTTCCGAGGACCACCATCCGTGTTAGAGTTATCGGCCATAGTTGCAGCTGGCATAGTTGTTTATGGGTTGTTGAGGTCTTCTCACGATAGTTGTGACTTGTGAGAGGTTGTACAAAGAAGTTTGGACCGGGGTCACTCCCGGGATGTTCAAGTTTGATAATGAAGCCTTTAGACTTCAGGATCAAGAAAATTGCAATAATTCTGGATCCAAAGTATGAAAAAATGCCAGTAAAATGCAGATTTAACCTTGTTTCACCTTAAAAGAAGTGATTTGATGCGAGTTTGAGTGGGAAAAACCATTCCTTGCTATGGCGTAATTCTCGCTGGGCTCCATGGGTGCTGTGACTCAGCCAATTACAGTGCTGAATTT
The DNA here is from genome assembly GCA_012977755.1 of Fusarium nurragi. Lineage (NCBI taxonomy): Eukaryota > Fungi > Ascomycota > Sordariomycetes > Hypocreales > Nectriaceae > Fusarium > Fusarium nurragi. Next base: position 5,924 of record JAALXI010000252.1, on the reverse strand, counting down.
CTGCATAGACTCGCCGGCAACGGAGACGTGACGATCACGTGAGATCATTCGAGGGAGTAATTCGGGAATAGATACTCCAGCACAAGCTGTCAATCTTCCGAACTTGATAAGACGTAGGAAGGAAATGAAGTGTAAACGATAGATCGAGTAGAAGTCTAAAGAGCGGTAAGCTTAATTTCCGAAAATCTTGATACGTCAGTATTATATAATTGGAGTTGAGTGTTACTCAGTTGTAATCTGACGATCATTTGAATAGGTTGGTACGTACCTCAACCCGTCACAGGTGGTCTGTGCATAAGGTAGTGCCGTACCTGCCACCGCGTTGGCAGTAGCAGTAGCAGTGGCAGTGGCAGCCTCGTTTCCCCAGTAAGGCTGCCAATACGTCGTGACATCTTTGTAGGAGCTTCTCTTTATTCCTTTCTCCTCAACCCCATCGCGACTGGGCTCCCCCACCCCCAATACGAATTACAGACGTCGCTTGCTTCTGTATCTTGAAGCAGAATATCACTGCGCTCTTGAATTTTTCCCCTCTACTTTTCTTTCAAGTCATTCCCTTATCAGCTTTGTCGCGACCGTTACCTTTCCCCACCCAATACTCCTTGTCGTCAAAAGTCAGTCTTTCTTATCCGCGCCGCCAGCATTTGCAGCAACAAATGTCAGTCTCTTCGCTCTTCTCGAACCAGTCAACTCATTTTTTCTCTTCCAGACCTCGGGATTCTTCATATCTGCCGACAGCGTAACAACACGCTACCATCTAATGAGATAATCATCGCCATCGGTTACGACTTCATTCTCGCGAGATATGGTTCCAAAACGTAAGAGGAACGAGCGCCAATCTGTCGAAGGTGGTCGATCTTCCCCTCATCGACCTGGCGATACGGCACTTGGACAATACGATCGCGACGATAACATGGGACGCGGTCGGGGCAGAGGACCTCGTGGTCCAGGTCGACGCGACTCATCGCAAGGTCAAAACCGAGCATCCCAGAACCATCCGCCGAATCCTTCAACGGCACAACGACGACCCAGCTCTTCTTCTCATGCACCACTTCCGCCGCCTCCGCCAGCGATCAAAAAGCCTGCTTACATCCCGCCACCCCTGTTACGACCGCCCTCTCCGGTCCGTTCTAACTATCGCTATAATAATCTTACGGGCGAGAAGGTTAGCGCTTGGGCTGAGAGCGGCCGGGGTGAGATCATTCAGCATGGAAAGCAGTCGCGAGACGATGTTGACATCACAGAGCTGTCAAGCTTGTTCCAAGAGTTTGTTCATGCAGTTGTTGAAGCTCGATTATCACCAACCGATGCAGGTACCTGCGTCAAAGAGATTATAGGTGACGAAACGACGGAGATTATTAAGGATTCATACGCGTTCGCTCCCCACACTCTATTTCTTGACTCTCTGTCTATTGTCATGGATAATGAGCCCGCCATCTTCCGACCGACCCTTCGCGAATTTGTTCTGGCGGCTGGCGTATCGTCCAACTTAATGCGACAGGTGCTCGAAGCTGAAGTTTTGCAACAGCTAGGATTGATCAGGGATAACTTCGTCAAACTGGGTATCAAGCAGGCGACGAACCTTCTCTATCGACAAGCAAACTACAATCTGCTACGCGAGGAAACAGAAGGATACTCCAAACTCATTACGGAACTGTTCACGACTAGCAGTGTGGCACCTCCGCCCCCAGAGATGGCCGAGCAGACCTTCGAACGAATCAAGGCTTTGATCGGTACTTTTGATCTCGACGTTGGGAGGGTCCTTGATGTAACTCTTGACGTTGCAGCTGCTGTTCTCATTAAGCAGTTCAAATTCTTCGTCAAATTCCTAAGAGTGAGCTCCTGGTGGCCTCGTTCTCATCTTAAATTCAGTGCTGCAGTCTATGTTGGTGGCCTGCCTTTATGGGCAACACCTCACTACGCGCAGTGGACAACGACAGAGGAAGACGAGAAGCTCTTGGAGGAGAAGAAACGGGCTCGAGATATTGCCTTTTGGAGCCGAGCACGAGAAGTTCATATCGAAGCATTCTTTGAATTGGGTGGTCGACAGGTCGCGGACTCTGACTCCCAACAGCTCACCATCACCAATGGGGTCAAAGGCGACGATGCTGCGGCTGATATCGAACGACAGTGGGTGCAGGAAACGAAAACGCTTCCACCCCCAGGTAACCGAACGGCCGCACAGCTGCTCGGTTTCAAGTTGCGTTTCTACAATTCCGATGCTAGAGATGAGTCGGATGTACTTCCTGCGAATCTGCTTTACTTGGCTGCCCTCTTAGTCAAGATTGGTTTCATTTCTCTAACCGACCTCTACCCCCACCTCTCACCAGCCGATGAAGACATGGAGAAGGTCCGCGAGAAGGAGTTGAAAAGAATTGAGGAGGAGGAACGGTCTTCGCGAGGCGGCCCAAAGAACGCCCTTCTTATGGCTGGCGTTTTACCCCAGGGCGACGACGACAATCCCGCCCCTTCGAATCTTCCTCGACGAGAGCTTCCTAAGAAAACCGAAGCGGACACCAAAGAAGCCACCACAGAGACAGTAGACAACAAGCCAAAACTCCCTGAGCCATTGGAACAGAAAGTGGCACTACTTACCCAGTTGTTGACAATTGGTGCTATTCCCGAATCATTGTTCATCCTTGGTCGCTTCCCATGGATACCAGAGGTGTTCCCTGAAGTACTCGATCGAATTCATCGCATTCTTCATTATTGCGTTGACAAGGTCTTCCACGATAGTCGGCCTATCCTGGTTGGTGAAACCGGATGTCCAACAAAATCCGTTCCCGATTTTGATCAATCGGGACTTCCCAAAGGCAGCGTCCGCCTGAGTAGATTGACAACACGCAAATCACTCAGGTGGCCGTTCCCGGACAAAGTTGACACGAACGAATCACAGAACTATCGGTATTACTGGGACGAATGGGCTGACAACATCCCTGTTTGCCAGACCGTAGACGACATCTTTACTCTCTGCGGAACACTACTCAACATTTCTGGTGTCAACATTGGCAAAGACGAAGCTCTATTGACCAAGCTGGCCAGAATTGGAGCCAAGAGTCTTGCAGAGGATAAGTCAGAACACAACCTAAATCGATGGCACGACCTACTACGACGTCTGTTAATGCCAGCTTTGAGCCATACCAAGGCCAATGCTTCTGCCGTCAATGCTATCTGGGAACTTCTCAGGCATTACCCCATCACTACTCGTTATTCCATGTACGCTGAATGGTTTGAGGGTCAAATTTCTCGACTCCCTGCCATGAAAGCAGCTTTCGCGAAGGCAACATCCGAAACTCGAGGTACCATGAAGCGAGTTTCCCTCACAAATCTAGGTGAAATGGCCAAGCAACTCGCGAAAACGAGCTATTCGTCTCCTGGCATTGTATTCAGGGTTGCTTTCGAGCAATTGGAGTCTTATCCAAACCTGATCGACGCCTTTGTGGAATGCGCCAAGTACTTCACAGAATTGTCTTACGATGTGCTTGTGTGGTCTTTGATGAGCTCTCTTGGCAAATCGAGGAGTCGTACCCAAGCTGAGCACGCTCTTACTACCAGCAAGTGGCTACAGGCCTTGTCGAGGTTCTCTGGTAGAGTCTTCCGACGATATACCGTTCTGAACGCTACGCCCGTTCTTAAATATGTCAACGAACAGCTTATCAAGGGCAACTCTACCGACCTAATCATTCTAAAGGAGCTTATTACGTCTATGGGTGGAATTGTGGATTCGGTTGATTTTACGGATCATCAGATCTTGTCGATGGCTGGAGGTGAATATCTACGACGACATACCCTGATTCGTGGTCAGGACAAACGCTTTGAGAATATCAAGAGCTCGAAACGTCTCATTCAAGCCTTGACAGACTCCAAGCTTGCTGCGCAGGTTCTCATTAATCTAGCGCAGTACCGACAGGCGGCACTCTTTCAAGTGCCAGAAGATGAGGCCCATATCAAATATCTGTCTTCAATGATCGACGATTCGCATCGTATTCTGATTCAGTACCTGGACCTACTTTGGAGCAACATGGACCCTGCCAGCTTCGAAAGCCTCGTTCCGTCAATTCCTGAACTCATTCATTCATACGGCTTGGATACCAGTCTGGCTTTCTTGATAGGGAGGGCTAGCCTTGCTCATCGTATGTTTCCTTGGAAGCAGAAGAAGCTGGATGAGACCAAGGAAAAGACTCAAATTGCTCAGTCTACAGATAAGGAAGGAGACGTTTCCATGGCCGATACCCCCGTCGTGGATGGCGGCAACGAAACACCCAGCCAGGAAACACTACAGGCTGATGAACAGGTGGGTGCTCAGATTTCACCAGCACCAGCCCCCAAAACTAATCCACCACAATCACAGAAGTCCGAAGATCCCTCCCTTGTTAGGTCAGCGCTGCAGCCTATCGTGGAAACCATCCAAGATACTGCTCGCCCTGAGATCTGGCAAAAGATCACCCCAGATCTCTACGTGACTTTCTGGGCTCTTCATCTGGGAGATCTCTATTGTCCCGACAAGATCTACCGACAAGAGAAAGAGCGCCTTAGAACCGAAGAGGTTGCTGTTTCTCGAGATCGCAGTGATATGTCAAGGCGAGGACAAGAACGCAAAGTGGAAAAAAGAAAGGAGCTTATGCAGCTCCAAATCGGTCTTTCCGAAGAATGCGGCGAGCATCTCCTGCGACAGGCAAAGTGGAAATTCTACCTGAGCAAGCAGTTCCAAACGTCTTTCCCAGAGCCTCGAGCCAAACCAGACAGCATTTCCGATGCATTGCTCGAGCAGTGTTTCCTCCCTCGCATGCTCTTGTCGAAGGCTGATGCTGAATATACATACAAATTCATCAAAGCACTTCACGAGGGAAATGCTCCAGGCTTTCAATTGATGTCGCTATACGATCGTCTGTTTAACGCCAATCGCTTGAGGACTCTCATCTTCACATCTACTGTTATGGAAGCTGAGTATCTAGGTCGTTTCTTGAAGCTTATTCTGGAAGATTTGTCACGTTGGCACAAGAACGCACCAGTCCCTAACGAGAAGGACAAGTCAAAAGATCAGCCTAGGCTGGGCGCATATGAGAAGGAAGGTAAAGGTCCGAGTGACCAGCCTCGTCTTGGATTCGCCCTCACTTTCGATGACAACGGAAAGCCGTTGACTTTCGTGGAACATGAACAATTCCGTGATCTACTCTTTCGATGGCACAAGAATCTCAATAGTGCTCTTCGTTCTTGTCTGGAAGGTACGGAATGGATGCACATCCGAAACGCCATTACAGTACTGAAGGCGGTCCTCGACGTCTTTCCCGCGATCGATTTCATGGCTACCAAGTTTTCTTCTCTCCTTCAGACTATCACCAAGCAAGAATCTGCTGCCAAATCATCTCCAGATAGTGAGATTGGTGGACGTGTCGACTTGTCAGTCGCTGCGCAGGGTGCGATGTCTGAACTTCAAAGGAGAAAATCCAAATGGGTGATGGTCCAGGCTTTCCGTCCCGGAGGTGTAAGTGCCATGAAAGTATATCCTTTGACACTACTGACGTATGATAGGCTGGTGCTTCCCAAAACGAAGCAGAAAAGTCCACCACCTTGCGTGCGAATGCGCCCGAGTTTAAACCTGGTCCCACGAAGTAAGTAATTAACTCCAATCCAGTCATTCCGAGTCTAACATGGGAAGATCATCCAGAGGAAAACAAACTGCTATCGAAGAGGAAGATGGAGAGGTCAAGGATGGCAAGGACGCCAAGAACTCGGCGACAGATTCGTCAAGGGGCACAGGTCCTGCCAAGGATTTGTTGCCAGCCAAGCCAGGGTCGTCTCGGGACTCAAACAAGCGTGATCAGACGCCATCAGGACCTCGGGTCTCAAATAATAATTCTGGAGCTGGCGCTGGTACGAAGCATGACTCTAGGCCTAATACGCTTCCCGAACGCCCGCCCCACACC
>JAALXI010000251.1:0-46936 GCA_012977755.1 Fusarium nurragi | reverse complement strand
TTCCCCTCTTTTAAGTTAATATATCTGTATTAGTTCTATTTAAGGCTGGTTTAATTATATGACTTTGCCTTTTTTAAATCTGAGGTCCATTTTATTAAAACGCCTTATGTAATTATGTACTACTTCCTGTGTGTATATAATAGCTCTGGTTTAACAGTAGGTTTAATAGTAAATAGTACTTATGATACTTTTTTCTTCTTCTTTTTTTATAATTTTCTTTTTTAAGTATATTCTGCCTATAATGAAGAGAATAGATATATTTAAGTCTCCTGGGTATCTAGTAATAATCTTCAAACGATATCCAATGTCCCAGCCCGACTTCTATAAACTCAATTATAACCATGTCGATTGTCAACTACCTCCGACTAGGATTGGAATGAAAGTCGGTATTGCACTCCTTTCTCCACTTGTCCGCTGCCTGTGCTTTTCAAGGAAGATCCCCTCTTCCATCCATAAGCACAAGTTTCTTCTCAGCGGGATTCCACTCAACACGTCTTCCCGTCTCGTCGATGAGGGTGAGAGATGCTGTAGGGTCTAGCCGGAGGTTCTTGGGTGTTCTAGGTGACCAATTGGGATCTTCAAACAACACCTTCCCGATCTCGAGCTCCCCTTCAACGAGGCGTGCCATATGCGGGACAAGTAGATACTGTTGCCACTCTGGGCCGATGCAATCGCAAATATCCCGTAATGATCGATTTCCGACATTCTTCAGCCACCAGACATATGAGGGGAGTTTGAGAAAGGCGGCGTAGTAGGCAAGGATGATCAGAGCGCGAGGGCGTAAATCACGCGCGAGTTGGCAAAAGTTACCGGGGACAAATGTGAACCAGGTGATGATACGTAGCATCATGAGAGGCCCAAAGCCGTCGTGTAGGTTTTGGTATAGTGAGCCGAGGAATTGAAGCGTCTCGTAGTACGTTTCAGCGTTAAGATAATCCGGGTCGCTGGGCTCAATGGAGTTAATCATTACAAGAAGATTGGCGGGAATGTAGTGTGTAGCCTGCTCAATGTCGATTGGAGGTCTGTTGAACAGGGAATAGAGGCCTGAATCAAGGAGTTTCTCAATACCCATTAGGTCAATGACGAGGCCGATTCCTCGCCACACAATCATCCAGTCGATTATGTAAAGCTTCTTGCCATCTTCATCGCGGAAGTTTTGAGATGAGAGTGCAGTGAGCAGTAGAGAGTTTGCCAGCAGGGCGGGAAACGTCTCTGGTTGGGCTCTTTCAACGGCCATGCGATAGCCCTCGAAGGATCGAGCACGGTAGGAGAGAGCGCGGGCTGCATCGTGTTTCAACTCAAGGCTTTGCATATGGAGACATGCCAATCCAAACAGCGAATCCATAAGGAAAGGGTTCTCGAAAGCAACCTGAACCATGCGATTCCTGAGGACATCGCTCATAGGGTTTAGGGGTCTCTGATCAGTCGAGAAGGATGTGCATGTTGAGCTGGTGTAGAACCAGAGGAGCTTCATGTCTGTCTCATCCATCGACAGAGGGCGGAAGAGCGGCTGAACGATCAAGGACCCAATGTCTTCCATGGGCTCACCGCCGGGTGATGTTGAGATGACACCAGGTGAAGGAGCACATTGAGGAGTGAGATGGATCTCAGAAGAAGCACGAGGATGGGTTTTGGTGACGTTGTTGGATGAAGGAGTGGTTGAGGCTGCGGATGCCGGGCTTGGATACACACAATCAGCCTTGCGTAGTCTACAAGATCGACAGACGGGACGCGCCTCATCGCATTTGACCTTGCGGACTTTACAGTTGCGGCATCCTGCTCGCGACTTCTTGTGAGGCCGTTTAGCGTGGTAGGGCTTATCAGCATCAGGCGGCGACCCTTCTGTGCTATCCTGCTGGGGTTGTTCCGGGGAGGCTTGAGGGGTCTCCATGGTTGACTTATGTCGATGGCGTTAGTAACCGGAAGAAGTTGCAGATATTACAGCATGACTATGGGGGAGCAATCAACTCTGCGGAGGAGAGAAAGATCAAGCCGGGACAAGCTGGGCTATGCTGCTGAGCTTGTTCCTGATGACTAGGCTTTGCTGACGATGCAGTGGAAACCCCGCGTGTGCCAGGACCCAGACAAACAAGGCTTAGCAGCACTCTTGTTGAAGCTGTGAGTGGACAACGCCTGTAGTCTATGATGACAAGAGGGCCTCTGTGTGTTAGGTAGGGATGTAATCAAGACTGCGTTCGTCTTATTATCAACGGTCGTAGAGTACCCATCGATGTTCAACAAGACACTTCGCTCTCGCCCAAGGTTAAGTAACAATTACAGGCCGCAACCTTCTGGATGACGACGCCAATGCCCAACTCGGCAATCTTCAGGGACCGCCTTACGCACGCTTTGATCGGCTCAGCCCAGCCTGTGGAGATAGGTTGGCCATGAGCGCGACAGGGACGTCTATCGCCAAGATACAGGCAGTAGCGCATCACTGGTCAGATACGTTCAAACCTTGTACGGCTCTCTACTCCGAGGACGGACCCTGAGATTACCCTATACCAAAAGATGATGGTTTCGATTAGCTATCAGATCAAGGAGGCTCATTTGTATTCCACCTTTTTTCTGGACAAGCAGCACCAGATCAAGCTACCTGTAGGCCAAAAGTAAATGTAGAATAACGCTATAACCATCTATGTAGTGAACTTGCTTCCCATGGGAAATCGTGGATTCGCAGGCCGTTGACAGTTCGGACCCCGGGATTGCACCGGAATTCGGCCGACTGACTAAATCCGGTCCCGTTTTCAACGGAACGGTTTTTGGGGCGACGTTGAACCTGCAAGAAGTCAACAAAGTCGACAATTTCACCCTCTCGGTCGCGACCGACAAGAACTCGTCCGGATGCAATTGACAGGGCTTCGCGCCCTGCTCCATCCCGCCATTGTCGCCGCCAGATACAGAACCCCAGCCCGTTCCCGGACACTCTATCGATCATTTCAGACGTCGTCCGCCTGGAGGAATACAGGTGCAGGCGCAGGTGCAGGCGCAGGCGCAAATAATGGTGATAAGCCACCGGGCCAGTCAGCGGCTGCAGAGGACGAAGATGTACAACCACAAAATGGAACCGAAAACTCGTCCGGCCGTTCGCGAGTTCGAGCCTCAAGTTCTTTGAAAAGCAGAATAGCTCGCAAACATGCTGCTCCCGCATTACCCCCCGTCAAGCTACCCCAGGACTTTCTCGACAACAATGTCACTCTTCACAATGCCTGGAGGAGACCACAGCTCCCACTTGCTCTCGCCGAAGACGCCAAACAACCCAAGACGTCATCTATCTTTGTCGATCCTCAATCGGCCGAAAAGAACACTCGAGTGACGGAAACCAACAAGGCGCTTGAAGACTACTTCGACACAACATTCAATGCTTTGGTTGAGAAGGTTGAGGACCGCGCCAACGAGATCATCGCCATTGAGCCCAATTCCTGCGAAACAGATGAGCTTGTTCATAAGTTGACGAGCCTCACCCGCGTCTACGATATGCTACTCGACTCAGCATGGCATTTGACCGATTCTTTATATCCTGCCCGCCACGCAGAATATACATACACTTCACGGCCATTCTGGTGGTGGCACTATTACAAGGATTTTGATCGTCAAACTCAAGAGTTTCGCGACCAGTTCTTGTCGGTTCAGACTGGTCTTGACAGCATCCTCGACTACGACTGGAGACTTGACCACTCCTTATCCCAAGCTATTGCGGACCTACCAATTCTCACATTCTCCTCTATTCGATCGGCTCTCCGTCGCGAACTGACAACTCCACCCCCTCCTGACTCCGAGCCAAAAAATCTCAAGCGCCAAATAACTATTCTCTCGATGTCTGGCTACAGTGGGCAAGCTATATCAGAAGCTGTCGCGGAACATGTCGCCTATTTCAACGATGCTGATTTGGTGCGACTGAACGCTCAAGACCTGTCAGTTGTAGTAGGGGACTATCTCGACCAGGACTGGGCGTATGCTCGGGGGTCTCTCTCTAACATGGGGTTCCGCGCTGCGGAGATGAACGGTAAGCTTTACAGGGATCCTGATGTTGCGACACGGCCGGAGGAAGAGGATAACGACCCTGACACCGGCGTGATCAACATCCGCGCAGCTTCAGGATCGCTTGAGGATGAGCTCTCAAAGATCAAGCAGGGTGGCTATGATCCCTTTGGCAAGTGGGAGAGCCTCAAAATTGACAAGGTTTTGGATCAAATCACCCAAGCCGCTGAGCTGAAGCATGGCTCACCCCGCGAAAAGCCACTTATCGTTCACATCCACGACTTTGTGGAACTTAGCATGACACTCGAGGGATCGATGCTGATCACAAGGATAAGAAATCTGGTCGATGCAGCCTGGCAGCAAGGCTCAAAGGTTGCCATTCTGGGAACATCATCGAGTGCACAACCTTCAGATGAGTATGAGAACATGGTTCGAGATCTATCGGCTGGAGACTTTGTTATCTCTCGACATATTGATCCTCATCGGGCTTTGAGGCAACCCAAACCGTCTGGTGGCTCACAAACTTCCGAGAACCCATTTCCCATACAAGAAGCAGATATCTTTGTGGAGAACGTGCAAAACATCAACCGCATGTTGAAGTCATTAGGTAGCCAACGCTTCCTTGATTTTTCTGATGCTCATATGAAGATCTTCATGCACGCTACCGATACACGGGCCCAAATGCTCAAGAAGTCGATTCTTCCTCTACCAGAAGTGTACAATATCGCATGCGCAGCAAAGCGCCACGAGGAAGAAGCAGAAGGTGCTGCGCCAGGAGGAGTGTACGAACGTCTTCTTATGGGCCCTCTGAGGCAAAGACCTGGTCAGCGATACCTTGATGAACCAGAACAAGACGGGAAGTCAGAAGGAGATGAATCGCAGAAGAAGGCTGAAGATTCACAAGCCAGTGGTCGAGCAGCCTTGAAGATGAATGAGTACGAGAAGCGGATATCATCAGGACACGTTAACCGTCAGAATTTAAGAACGACGTTTGCAGATGTTCACGTCCCTAAGGAAACCATCTCTGCGCTCAAGCTGCTCACAACTCTGGCTTTGGTGCGCCCCGATGCTTTCTCATACGGTGTGCTGGCTCAGGACAAGATTCCCGGATGTCTCCTGTATGGACCTCCGGGTACAGGAAAGACCCTGCTCGCAAAGGCTGTAGCCAAGGAGAGCGGTGCCAATATGCTCGAGATCAGTGGTGCTACCATTAATGACAAGTGGGTTGGCGAGAGTGAGAAGCTCATCCGCGCTGTCTTCACCCTGGCCAAGAAGATTTCACCCTGCGTCGTATTTATCGACGAGGCTGACTCTTTGCTAGCCAACCGTAGCATGCTTGGTGCCCGTGCATCACACCGCTCACACATTAATCAATTCCTGAAGGAGTGGGACGGCCTCGAAGAGACAGAAGCTTTCATCATGGTCGCTACAAACCGTCCCTTTGACCTTGATGACGCTGTTCTCCGCCGTCTACCTCGCCGTCTTCTCGTCGACCTGCCTCTGCAGCCTGACCGTTCTGCCATCCTCAAGATCCTTCTTAAGGGCGAGTCTCTCGACCCTGCCGTATCCCTCGACGATCTTGCCAAGCGCACACCCTACTACTCAGGATCCGACCTCAAGAATGCCTGCGTTGCTGCCGCTATGGCAGCCGTAGAGGAAGAGAACGAGGCAGCTGCACGGCATGCTGGCCCCGAACCTTACGAATACCCTAAGAAGCGTATATTGCGCCAGGATCATTTTGACAAGGCCCTACTCCAGATTCCTGCCAGTATCAGCGAGGACATGCAGTCGCTGAAGCAAATCCGCAAGTTTGACGAAGAGTATGGGGCTAAGAAGAAGGGGACAAAGAAGATGATGGGTTTCGGCGTCGGAGCAGAGAAGAAATTTGCTGATGCTGAGGAAGTGCGCATTCGCCGGGGTCCATGAATGGGTTCATATGTGTATGTGCTTTATGGCGTCGGGGGTATTTCATTGTATAGCACATATCTACATAGACTTGACCAAGCCAAAGAGACACTTATAGTGGATCGAAATAGCGAGACTGTTATTTGATATTTGGAAGCAGATGCGTGGAGTTTGGAGCTACAGGTTAGAGCCGGCATAAGCCTGTGCTAAAGCTTTTCATCTCACAGTGTTAACTCTTGCTGTTTTGGACGAACCGCTGATTGATTGATTTGAAGATACTTGGTGATTTTTCTAGTAGTTATTGAAGGATCTCCTAAAAGTATTCCTGGTCCATCTTGTTTCGCTTTGCCCTACTTGCTCTACTTGCTTAACTAGGCAACTTAGGTAATCATTAAATCAGTGACCGCATGTGGGTCCCTGCCTGGACAAAGCCTCTTTGGTGCCTATAGCTTCTTCAATGCAGCCAATCTAAAACATTGAATGCATATCCCTCACGGGATAGATCCCTTATTCTTTCATCAGCTTCTATCCCTCAGCAAACATGGCTGTTCCTGTGGGACGCACCCTCTTTAAGAAGAAAGAGGGCATCCTCGCTCTCACAAATGACCACCAGTTGGTCACTTGGACCCCAAACTCCGGCGGCCCTCCTACTGTCACCCTCACTATAAGCAACATCACGAGTAAATAGAGGCAGCCTTTATTGACTGTGCTTTCATTACTGACATCGGCCCAGATCTTCAACAAACTCCAGATACTTCACCCAAGGTGATGCTCAAGATCTTCGAAAAGGTTGGAGACGCCGAGCCTGCAACATATCTCTTCCACTTCAACACCGCCGAAGCCAAGGAGGAGGCGAAGACATTCAAGGATCTTTTGTCCACTTTACTAGCTTCTACTCGAGGCAGCGATGCCACTGTTAGTAAACCATCTGGAGTGAACGGCGGCTCATCAACACCGAATCCAGGCGCTGGTGCCGCCGGTAGCGGTTCAGCCTCCATGGCCTTTGCCAGCGCCGTCAACTCACAACACGCTTCGTCTTCCCGCTGGTTCGATGACGTGCAGCTCAAGAACGATATTGAGTTGCAGCAGTCTCTCATGAGAAAGGACACCAGCTTGCATCAAACATTCGTCGAAGCAATGCAAACCAAACCCGATTCACTATCAGGAGCCGCATTCAACTCACAGTTTTGGTCAACAAGGACAAATATTCTCCGTGCCCATGCCATTGAGATCAACCAGAAGAAAGGAGCCTATAATGTCCTCTCGACAGTCAAGCCTAAAACGGTTGACGGTGAACTAAAACTCAACATCAGCGTAGAGCAAGTACAGATGATATTCGCTCAGCATCCTCTCATCAAGCGCGTATACAACGAGAATGTCCCCAAACTATCCGAGGCAGAATTCTGGTCGCGTTTCTTCCTCAGCAGACTTTCCAAGAAGCTACGCGGCGAGCGAGTCGTCGAAAACGACCCTACAGACCCTTTGTTCGACAAATATGACCCTAGCGAGAACACTGTGGCTTTTCAGAGCAAGATTATGGCGCAACAGGTGCCGCATATCATCGATATTGCAGCCAATGAGGAGAACCAAGGAGGTTTCAGGAGTGGAAACGCAAAGGACGTCGAGATGCGTCCCAGGGTGAATGTTCCCATCGTCAAGACACTCAACAGTCTCAGTGAAAAGATCATGGCCAATGTTGCACCCTCTGATGTCAACACCGATGATCCCGATGGAGGTTACAACGCCTATATTCAGCTGGCACTGCGTGATCTAAAGGGTGATGCTAAGGAGCATCGCATAATGCTCAACGTGAAGGAGCAAAATAAGTTCTTCTCAAAACACGACTCGGCACCCTCGAAACAGGCTGCTGTATTCGATAAGCAAGTGCCTGGTGACGTGCTGTTCGACATCTTGGGAGATCTTGAGACGCTCGAGAGTGACGGTGCCGGTGGAATCAATATCCAGGCGGCAATGGGATTTGATGAACAAAGTGATAGCGACGACGACGGCCCTAAAAGATCACATGTCGGCTCACGCTCTGCCCTTCTAGCTGCCGATAAAGATATCATGAAGGGAGTGCGTCAACAACGAGCCCAGAAATACGGACATGACGACGATGCTACCGAGCCCATGGGTCTTCCTGCCGAGATTGCCCGCAAATGCAGTCTCACTCATGCGACCACTATCGAGTTCCTTCACCAGTTCTGGAATGCATTCCTGTCTGGCGATCCAGACCGTGCTGGTGAACTCCAGTACCTGGCCGAGTCTCTGGGCCGTTCGCTTGCACGCATCAACGTCGTGGCGGAGGAAGCCGAAAAGGAGCGAGAGGAGATTATCCGTAACCGCAAGAAGGAGATACGTGAATACTTTGAGCGCACGGGTAAGAAAATCAGGTGGAGATCTGACAATGTCGGAGGCGGAAAAGCAGCTGTGATAGCTCTAATGCAGCTGATCATGAACGCGCTGGAGAAGGCTCAAGCCGATTACTCAAGAGCCCTCGCAGCAGAAGGGATCCAGATATCGACAGAGGCTTAACTATACTAGCAATTTTCTTAGCCCAGCAATCAGTCCTATCACGACTGAAACGTCTATGGCATAAGTTATTTTAATACATAACAAAGGTTTGATGTAATACTACCAACTACCTTTGCTTAGATTATGGGGTAAAAAATGATATACGGATCGAAAGAAGGCAGTGATTGCTTTCACCTGATGACACCATTTCCTATCATCATCAACGAAAATTGCAACAACTGATGAGACAAAGTAGGATTGTCTCTCCACGGAAAGCAGGTTGATGATACTTGAGCAGCTGGCAGAGGGTGATTAGTTGGCTTATTTGGCTAAAGTATCAGCAGAGTGGCAGGCAATGGTCAAGTCGCCCGTGATATCGAGTTTCAGAGATACAATAGCACCCGGTGTGCCCGTGTTACAGACGAAGACAACACCCCTATCGTCAGGGCGATTCACGAAGTCATCATTTGCCGTCCATATTATGCTCGAAACACCACGTAGATGGAGAGGAAAGCAACCCGCACTAAAAAATTGTTCTTAATGCGGCTTATAATTAAAATACAACAGTACTGTACCAGTCACTTCTTCTAAAAACCCCTTGACCGCCTCAAAACTCTCTTTAAAACCTGGAATGAAATGCACGTTACAGTTCGAGCCCAAACTTGAACTTGTGGGGTCGGCTATTGACCCGACTTGTCCCTATTGAATCACGTAAAACTTCACGATGGTCTTTCTATCCCGTGTGCCCCGCGGGAGCAACTTACAGTACCTTAGGCCCAACTCAGACCGTGCGAAGACGATCATCCCTTTTCCCTGGTCCTGTCCACAAATACACCACCAACTACGTAAAACATTGATCGGTCAATGATCATCATATGATCCTATGTTGGAAGCACGAAATACCCGCATTCTAAGACCTCGAAATCGTGGGGAAATACACAGGCGATGGCCCGGCTCAGCGGGAGGCATCTGCCATAGCCATGACGGTACAGCACTTCCGGGGATTATGTCTTCCAAGGCCAAGCATCGCGGTGATCCTCGGTAAAGCAGCCTCAAGTCTCCGAACATGAGCCCCAAAGCCCCGAAAATATC
The DNA here is from genome assembly GCA_012977755.1 of Fusarium nurragi. Taxonomy (NCBI): domain Eukaryota; kingdom Fungi; phylum Ascomycota; class Sordariomycetes; order Hypocreales; family Nectriaceae; genus Fusarium; species Fusarium nurragi. The sequence continues at coordinate 37,444 of JAALXI010000251.1, read as the reverse complement.
GAAACGTGCCCCAATGACAGCTGTCACAAAAGTCCACGATGACCTCCAAAACAGTGTGTCATGTGGGCTTCCGGACAATCAAACCCGGTCACCTCTCACCTTTGGTTCCCTGGCCTTCCCCCCCTGTGAGAGGCCCGACAGTGGCTGAGCTGCACCGTGTGCCGCACGGAGTTTTCTCGGTGACCGTAGCGCTACGGGGGCTCCTAGCCAATAGGAGCCCTAATCCCTGGCGGCCAGAACCGGGTTTGTCGGGGGCGTCATGGTATTTTTTGCCAGCAACAGGACATCAAAGGCCAGCGCTTGGTTAGCGACTCGAACTCCAGCCAGGCCCAGAGTTCGTACCTAAGCAATTTCTTCTTCTATTCCTCCCCGTCCTATCCCACCTTATCCGTCTATCCATTTCCTCTCCTCAGTCTTCACTGGGAACTTTTGTCGACTTACTCCGCCGTTCCTTCGAGTCGCGATTAAGCTCGCCGAGGGATGCTTTCCATCCTCTAATTCCCTTACCTATATCTGTTGTTCTGTTTCTTCATACACACACAAAACGCCTATCATGTTGAGGAATTCGCTCTGTAGAGCTAGCTCGCAGCTCCTTCGCGGTGCTCGATGCTCTGCTGCCTCTTCCACCGCCTCCATCTCGACCGTCTCGGCCCGTACCTCATCATGGAAGCTCGCTGCCTCCCGTCGTCCTTTGGCTGTGGCTGCTCGTCGCACCTATGCGACCAGCGCGACCTCGGCGCCCCCCGACCCCAACGATAACTTCCTTTCTGGAAGCACCGCTAGCTACATCGATGAGATGTACATGCAGTGGAGGCAAGATCCCGAGAGCGTCCATGTCTCTTGGCAGATCTACTTCAAGAACATGGAGAGCGGCGAGATGCCCATCTCTCAGGCATTCCAGCCTCCCCCCAACCTGGTTCCTAACATGACCGGTGGTGTCCCTCGCCTGGCCGGTAACTTGGCCATGGATGATGGCTCCGATGTCACCAACCATCTTAAGGTCCAGCTTCTTGTCCGCGCTTACCAGTCTCGTGGTCACCATACCGCCAAAATTGACCCTCTCGGTATCCGAGGTACCAGTGACGCAAAGGGTTTCGCCAACATCAAGCCCAAGGAATTGAGTCTTGAGCACTATGGATTTACCGACAAGGACCTCGATACTGAGTATACCCTCGGCCCCGGTATTCTACCTCGCTTCAAGCGTGATGGCCGTGAGAAGATGACTCTGCGCGAGATTGTCGATGCTTGTGAGAGAATCTACTGCGGTTCATTTGGCGTTGAGTTCATTCACATCCCCGACCGTGACAAGTGCGACTGGCTCCGTGAACGCCTCGAGGTTCCCACCCCCTTCAAGTATTCCGTCGACGAGAAGCGCCGTGTCCTCGACCGCCTTATCTGGAGTTCTAGCTTCGAGTCTTTCCTGGCTACCAAGTACCCCAACGATAAGCGATTCGGTCTTGAGGGTTGCGAGACCCTCGTCCCTGGTATGAAGGCACTCATTGACCGCAGTGTCGATTACGGTGTTAAGGATATCGTTATCGGTATGCCCCATCGTGGCCGTCTCAACGTGCTCTCCAACGTCGTCCGAAAGCCCAACGAGTCCATCTTCAGTGAATTCGCTGGTACAACTGGTGGTGAGGATGAGGGCTCCGGTGACGTCAAGTACCATCTTGGTATGAACTTTGAGCGTCCCACTCCCTCCGGCAAGCGCGTCCAGCTCTCTCTGGTTGCCAACCCTTCGCATCTCGAGGCTGAGGACCCCGTCGTCCTGGGCAAGACCCGTGCTATCCAGCACTACAACAACGATGAGAAGACTCATCGCACTGCCATGAGTGTCCTCCTCCACGGTGATGCTGCCTTCGCTGCTCAGGGCATCGTCTACGAGTGCCTTGGCTTCCACTCTCTCCCCGCCTTCTCTACTGGCGGTACCATTCACTTGGTCGTCAACAACCAGATTGGTTTCACCACCGATCCTCGTTTCGCCCGCTCCACCGCTTATTGTACGGATATCGCCAAGGCCATCGACGCTCCCGTCTTCCACGTCAACGCCGATGATGTCGAAGCTGTCAACTTCGTCTGCCAACTTGCCGCCGACTGGCGTGCCGAGTTCCAGCACGATGTTGTTATTGACCTCAACTGCTACCGAAAGTACGGCCACAATGAGACTGACCAGCCTTCCTTCACTCAGCCTCTCATGTACAAGCGCATTACCGATAAGGAGCCTCAAATCGATATCTACGTCAACAAGCTCATCGAAGAGGGTTCTTTCAGCAAGGCGGATGTTGACGAGCACAAGCAGTGGGTCTGGGGTATGCTCGAGGAGAGCTTCACCAAGTCCAAGGACTATACTCCTACTTCCAAGGAGTGGACCACCTCTGCCTGGAACGGCTTCAAGTCCCCCAAGGAGCTGGCCACCGAGGTCCTGGCTACCAACGAGACAAGTGTTAAGAGCACTACTCTCGAGCACATTGGTAACGCCATTGGAAGCGTTCCTGAGGGATTCCACGTTCACCGCAACCTGAAGCGTATCCTAAGCAACCGAACCAAGTCCGTTGTCGAGGGTAAGAACATCGACTTCCCTACTGCTGAGGCCCTGGCCTTTGGTTCCCTTGTCACTGAGGGTTACCATGTCCGTGTCTCCGGTCAGGATGTTGAGCGTGGTACTTTCTCTCAGCGCCACGCTGTCTTCCACGACCAGGAGACCGAGGACACCCACACTCCTCTCCAGCACCTCAGCCAGGACCAGGGTAAGTTCGTCATCTCCAACTCTTCTCTGAGTGAGTTCGGTGCCCTCGGTTTCGAGTACGGCTACTCGTTGTCTTCTCCCCATGCTCTTGTCATGTGGGAGGCCCAATTCGGTGACTTTGCCAACAACGCTCAATGTATCATTGATCAGTTCATCGCCTCCGGTGAGGTTAAGTGGATGCAGCGAACCGGTCTCGTCATGTCTCTGCCCCACGGTTACGACGGTCAGGGCCCTGAGCACTCTTCAGGACGTCTTGAGCGATACCTCCAGCTCAGTAACGAGGACCCTCGAGAGTTCCCTACTGGCGAGAAGCTCGTCCGCCAACATCAGGACTGCAACATGCAGATCGCCTACATGACCTCTCCCGCCAACCTGTTCCACGCTCTCCGCCGACAGTTGCACCGCCAGTACCGCAAGCGTAAGTGATTCTCCTGACTTCGGTTTCTACTAATACTGACTGTCTTCTAGCTCTTATCATCTTCTTCTCCAAGTCTCTCCTCCGCCATCCTCTGTCTCGCAGCAACATCGAGGAGTTCACCGGCGAGAACGCCGGCTTCCAGTGGATCATCCCCGACCCTGAGCATGAGACTGGTGCTATCAAGTCTCCTGACCAGATTGAGCGCGTCATTCTCTGCACTGGTCAGGTCTGGGCCGCCCTTCACAAGTACCGATCCGAGAACAAGATCGACAATGTTGCCTTCACTCGCATTGAGCAGCTCAACCCCTTCCCTTGGCAACAACTCAAGGAGAACCTCGACCAGTACCCCAACGCCAAGACCATCGTCTGGTGCCAGGAGGAGCCTCTTAACGCCGGTGCTTGGAGCTTCACCCAGCCCCGTATTGAGACTCTGCTCAACAACACTGAGCACCACACTCGCAAGCACGTCATGTACGCTGGTCGAAACCCCAGCGCCTCTGTCGCCACCGGTCTCAAGAAGGTTCACACCAAGGAGGAGCAGGAACTTCTCGAGATGGCTTTCACTGTTAAGCAGGATAAGCTCAAGGGCGAGTAAGCAAATGGTACTCAAGGAGCAGGCTTTAGAAGGGAAATACAACATGGATAGTATGGTATGGTAATCGTATGGCCATTAATCGTTTGGGAGGGAAGAAGTTTAAAAAGCCGCTGGATTTGGGGGAGCAACTGAGCTCCTCATGTAAACCACTTGTATCATACCCCTCCTAGACGAAGGACACTTTTGCCCTACATTGATTGGCATGGGCTGAAACGACATAGCATGATTTTTTATTTATTTGAGTGTTTAGACGAGTCGTCATTTCTTCTCTCGTATTTGGCAACGCACAGATATTGGGTCCTGGTCCATTGATTGGCATATGGGCAACGTGGAAACGTGTGACTTATAGTATCATTTTATTATCTCAAGAAGATGCAATGCTACCTTGGCGCATCAATGTCAACCTGCCACGGCCGCACGATCCCATCATCGCCCGTCGTAACAAGCATCTCCTCTTCCCCGCGCCGCTCAGAGCCGGCATCGTATCTACGACACCAGGTTACGTGATTGACCTCGAAAGGTCCATGAGCTCCGGGCTGGGTAGCAACAAGCCTCCATGCCACCTGCTTGCTCTCCTCGCTGTTGCCCATGGGTTGGTCTTGGTGAGACGTCGCGATATCTTGCTCAGAATCCTCAGCATACAGCGCCACGATCCCATCGCTACCAGTGCTCGCTACAAGTCCGGTGTGCGCACTCCATGCCACGGAGTAAATATCGCGAGTATGCACCTTGGGCAAGGCAGCTGTGCATACCCACTCCTCTCGTAGAGACCTCCGCATCGTATTGGGAATACCTCCCAAGGCACCTGCTGAACCTGGCGCGCCGTTCTCCTCAGCTTCATCCTCCTGCTTCAGTGTCCACACGCGGATAGTGTTGTCAGCAGAGAAGGTCAAGAGTCGTGGGAAGCGGTCTCCCTCCCGTGGCCGTGTCTCCCACTGCAAACCCCAGACAGTGCCCTCGTGGCCCTCGAGAACTGCGACGCATACCCATTCTGCGTCCCCATCCTCGCGCCAGATACGCACCGTATTGTCGTAGCTTGCACTTGCGAGAACATCGGATGAGTAGCTGCGGCGAGAGTTACGACCGGGAACGTCGGGACACCAAGCGACGGCCTTGACATCGCCCTCGTGCTCGTTAAGCACGGCAATAGTCTCCCACTCGTCGTCTTCCTCGGAGGCACCAATGTCCTCCCATATCCAGACTGATTTGTCGCGCGAGCAAGTGGCGAGGTAAGAGCCCGAAGGGCTGAAAGCGCAAGACTTGATCTCCGAGTCGTGTCCCTCGAGCACAAGCGTAAACTCCCACTCCTTGTTCGCGGCATCGCCGTCGTCACCGTCGTCGTCGCTATCGTCATTGTTCCTCCTACGCACGCTCTGCGCCGTTACCTCAACCTCCAAGCCACCCTCGTTCTGTTCTTGGCCCTCCCAGCGCCATATTCCAGCTGTAGAGTCAAAGCTGCCGGTGACGAGACACAGGTTGCCGGGCCGCAGATGGGGCTTCCATGCGACGGAGCGGACGGAGCGGGTATGACCTCCGGTGAGAACGCTGTGGGCGGTGCCGGTCGAGAGGGAGTATACGGTGACGGCCTTGGCGTGGGCGGTAGCGATTAGCGGGAGCGTCGGGTGAGGGACTGAGGCCCAGGCGCGTTCGTGAAGATCGGGCTTGAGGGGAGCAAGGGCCGTGATGCGGGCCGAAGTCGGCGCCATGGTGAATGAAGCCGCGAGGGCAGGCTGGCGATAACAACGCAGTTGGCAGTTGTGTTATAAGTGATATACTGCAAGAGAGCGTCGAAGTGTGTGTTATGCCCGGACTTTTTACAATCGAGGCGGTGATGCGACAATAGTTCAAGACTTCAAGTTGAATTATTTCCCCTCCAGTCAAAAGTTCGCAATGGAGTTGAGTGATAAGATAGCGGGAACCCCTCCATCGCTCGCTCAGTGACGTACATGATATTCATTCAATATATTTCACATTAGTAATTATTTGTCCAAAGTCATAAATTTAAGCTAGATTTGCTCTCGGTCCTTACGCCTTCATCTTGGCCCATGACCAAGCATCCTTCATATCTCCTCCAGGCTGAAGCTGCTGCTCTGCTGCTCCCTTGCTCGAACCCTCCCACAGTGATAACCCCGAGAAACCCTACTGTGATAGGCTGCGGGACCTGAACCCCAGTCGGTTGGGCAATGGCTCCAAATACAAACGGTCCTACCTACAGCTCATGGTCTTGTACAGTAGCAGTCAGTAACTGGGCCAAGTTTAACTCAACTGAACTTATGCACAGCTCACATGATTGGTTCTTCAATCCTGGGGTTCATCGTTGCCCCGGATCGTCGCGACATGACGGCCACGGGTGTTATAGAATTTCTCACAGGCCTTGGTTTCTCTTCATGTATGAGGCTGTGCAACACTCTTTGCTTCGCCACCACGCGGGGTTCTTGACCGACCACTTCTACTTTTGGCGGTCTTCTCAGTGGGAGGCGGCTGGAAATACTACGTAGAACGACGTGAGAAACGTCCACGATGCGCCTTGTGCCCGCCAGGCTCCAGCACACACCCCACGGCGCTACAGACCGCTACTGTACCTATTGCAGTGTTTAAGGCTGACATTCTCCGGGGCCGCTACTGCCTCTCAGCTCTCAGCTCCTCTCTTAAAGCCTCCCTCCTCCATCTCTTTGTCCAGCCGCATAACCTTCGGCTTTCCCCTCCTCAACGAACAAGCAAACACCAAAACCCTCCATAGATAGAATCGTCTCTACCATGTCAAAAGACTACTACGAGTACGAAGAGTACTCTCGGCGCCGCCGCGACTTCTCCCCTGATAACTATTCTGGCGGTACCCCAAACCCTCAACAGCAAGGGCCTCCTCCGCCCGGCGCTCCTCCTTATGCCTCAACATCTCGCCTCGATGATCCATACTACGGCGACATGCCGCCTCCACCACGGGAGCGCATGACCCTCGAGCCTCCCGAGTCCCAAAACCGTCCGCGGTCTGTGCCGCCTAACACTACCATGGTCCGACGTAGCCGATCCCGCTCCCGTCCATCCTCCGACGATGAAGACTATGACGACAGACGTAGCTCTCGAAATCGCTCGCCGAGTCCCATCACCCGCGCTCGCAATGTAGTCGATGAGAATTTCTCCCACTCTGCATCTGGTATTGGCGCTGGTCTTCTGGGCGCCGTTGTCGGTGGCCTTGTTGCTCGTGAGGCCACCGAGGCTGCAACACGTCGCAAGCACAAGACTCGTGGTTATGAGGACGAGAACGAGGATCGCACTCGTCTCGTTTCTACCATCCTCGGTGCTGTAGCCGGTGGCCTTGGAGCCAATGCCCTTGCCAATAGGGTAGAGGGTTCTCGAGAACGCGATCGACAACGTCAGCTCGACTGGGAGCGTGAGCGTAGCTACGTGCGCGAGGAGGAGATGCCTCGGTATGAGCGACGGAGATCCGGCGATCGAGATCGGGACCGGGACGATGACCGTCGTAGTCGCGACCGGTATGATCACAGCAGAGCGCTACCGCAAAATGATGAGGAGAACTATGACTTTGTCTATGATGATCCGCGGTACGAGGACCAGGAGCCTCGGCGACGCAGGAGTGAGGACAACCACCGGTATCGCCAATAGTGGCCTTGTCTCCAAATTCTCTGATCTTTCTTTACGACTTATCACGACTGCTCACGTCTGATGCTTTCTTCTTTTTTTCTTTTCTTTTAATTTTAACCTTGCGACTGACGTTCTAAATATCGTGGGGGATACTAGAAAGGTTTTCTGTTATGGGTAGGAAAATTAGGTTTTATTTGCTTTTAGGCAACCTTACGAGGAACGACTTGGCGACATTTTTTTCTTGGGATATCTTTGTAACTAATTCAGTTATGTTTATGAGTAGGTTGTTGCTATGGTACTGTGGGTTGTTACCCCATGCGTGTATGGTTGAGTGTCGTATCACTGTTTCGGGTCCCAGTACCAAAATAAACTACATTTATTCTTACAAACTAATTACAACTACGACGGCATAATTGCCCATACTCTGCACAATGGTTCCATTCTGTCCTCGAAAGTGCATGTGAAGCCAATTCAATCCTCCAGAAGCAGCAAGACAAAAAGGAGATAGAGCAAAGCCACAATATTGCGTTCACCACCTCTCCCCATCAATCGTCCCTTTTTGCTCACCCTGACCATATGAGTGCTTGGCGCAGCTTACTAACTCTCATTGTGATCCCGTCGTTCTCGGCTGTCTAGCTCCCTCTCAACAATCGCCTTGAAGAATTGAGCGATCTCAGCAAGAGCAACCTGCTGCTCATCTGGGACCCCGAGCATCTTGAAAACCGACTGCGCGTCAACTAACTGTTTCGCGATCACGGTGTCGGGTTGGCAGAGTGTGCGGACGCACATGGCTCTTGCATTAACCTTCATGGCATGCAGAAGCCCGCCAATCTCAATAGGATCAGCTTGTCGACGGCCATAGAAGCGAAAGTCGTTGATGTGTAGGTTGACTAGTTCGAGTTGCATCTCGAGATCGTACCGGAACCCGACAACCTTCGGACGACCCTTGTGCTGCCACGCGTCGGCCACTTTCTTGAGCTTATCAGGCACAAGACGACCCTTGTCCAGTTGCACTGTGATGTAGTTGTTTAAGGCAGTGCTCATGTTGAACTCGAGTTCGCAGTAGAGGAGACTTTGCTCCCTAGCATTCAAGGAAATGGAAACTTGTGATGTAGGTCGAGGCCGAGTAACAGGCTGTACCCGACGAGAGTTGTGATGTAGCTCTGCCTGCGTTTGTGTTAGCCCGGGTACATGCTTATGTGTTTTCTCGACATACCACGTCTTTGGCGATCTTCTTGATGCTGTCCAGTATTCCACTCTTCTTCTGAGGCAACTTTGCAATCTGATCCGCGCCTATATCGGTACGTTCCAGCCACCCGTTGTCTCCAATCATTACTTTCTCGCCTTTCTTGGCGCTGGGATAGCCTGCTCCCCTGAAATAAAATTGCAGAGGTGAAAACAGAGGAGTTTTTTGACCAGGTTGGCTGCTATTGTTGTTGTTGTTGTTGTCGTTGTTGCTGTTATTGGCAAGCAGGGTTATGACCTGAGGGATCGGTGGTGAGTGCACTTCGACAGCTCGAGCTTGTCTTAACCCATCGGCCGAACTCTTGGAGCGTCGGGTTCTGTTGACCAAGGGTTCTGGGTGACTCGCTGATTCTCTGATCATGGACGGATCGTGTTTCATTAGCCACTCTTTGTAGGAACTTTCGCTAATGTCGCTAACTTTGGATCGTGAGCGAAGGTGGCTAAGATGAAGCGGTGATGGATGGGCCGTAGGCTGAGGAGAGTATACAGAAGAGACATTGTCTTCAAATATTGGGCCACGCTCAAACCGTCCCTGGCCAAGTGGAGAGACCGTGTCCGGGATATCTTCCATCTCGGCTGGTCGAGGTCCGGCTCCGCTATATCGACCAGTCCCAAGTTGTAAAGGAGAAGGGGGGTTTCTCTGTCGGCGCTCGGCTATACTAGCAGAGAGCATGTCCTTTGAAGAGTCTGAATATCGACCAGGCATGAGCTCAGAGAAGGTTGGAGAATCTACTCCTGGGCCACCACTGTCTCCCAGAGCCCAGCTATATGGAGTCTCGGCCTGAGGAGTTGTTGACTTGTTCCTTCGCGGCGTAGATCTCGAATTTACCATGGCGGACTTCTTCTTGAATCTTGCTGGCTTTGTTGGGCTGCTGTCAACCTTTTGACTGAACCTGCAGAGCTGTCAGTGCATCGAAGGCGCCAAGGTGTAAATGATACATGCGCGTCTGTGAGCTTGTCAACTTGACTTTCAGTCAAGTTCATGCGAATATGAAGTGGCTGTTTGATGAGGCGCTTGCGGGGAGATAGTGAACGTGCTCTTGACTCGAATCCAGGTGAAATATCCAGAAAATCCCCTTTGAGAGGCGTCAATATAGATGTTGAAGGGTCAGAATGGCGTCCCCTATTGGAACCGTCTTGTTGCATTGAACCCAGATGTTCGAATCACAACAGCCACTTGATAGCAGCTTCGTGATCAAATTTGAAGGAGCAATTATCACGGTGGATTAAGATTTAGATGGAGATGGAAAATAAACAAACCAAGGCGGGTTGCCATATGCACAAAATTGGGGGAATCAGAGACCTAGAGTTGTTATGCTGAGAGGCAGAGTGCCTACCCCTTTGTCAGCTGGCAACAGGTGCCAACGACCAACCATGCGGCAACACCGGCGAGCCAGTATCCGACACTTATGCAATATACATAGCAGTATGGTCTGAATCACCCATCACCATATAGCACTAACAAGAACTGTTCTTCCATCGATAATCAATGCCGCTGTCGAACCAGAGCTGAGGTGTAAAGGGGCCCTGGAACCTCCATGAGTATACCAATTCTTTTGGTAAAGGCCCGGTGGCCACGTCCATTGCTTTGTCTTCAGCGACTGGCAGTTCCCTGATGAACGGCGGAAGCGGTCTGTTATCTGTGAACAGGCCGAATTTCCGTGCAAAATTTGCATTGGGTATTTCGCAGTCTCTGACATGAGGATCCAATCGCTGCTCACACATGTCGTGAACCAGCACTGTCGAGCGGTCATCTCGTTCCAGTGTAGCTTGTTGTGTGCCGTGCCTTCCAGTATCCCTTTCTGTTGAGAGAAGCTTGTATACTATTTGAGTCATGTTCCCATGTCCCATGAGCTTCAAACTAAGTGATCGACGATTATGTGTGTTTTGCTCCTTCGATGGCCTTGGTAGCTTTTCTGAGATTCTCCTTTTTGACAGTTCTCCTAAGTCGATCGATCTTTCGCTAACAAGCCTTCCTTTATGACCCAAGTTCCCATTCCATTGCATTTCGTGAAACTCGCTGGCCTTGAGCTGACGAAACGCATGTGTGCCTCCGTTACGGGACGAGACATACATGGTATGTTCTATCATCCAGTCCTTGCGTATTCCAATGCCACTTGGATAGAGAGATGAACTTGCTGTAGTAGTCGCATAGTCAGAAAGCCGCGTATGGTATCTTTGAGGATGGCCCTTCCTCCACTGGATCAGATTACTAGTCGGTGTAATGTTGGACGTAACAGTCGTCAGGTGGGGGATATGTGGAAGCTCGAGGTCGGCCTATATCTCATGTCAGAGCTCCTCCGGATAACTATTTACAAGCTTTCGCACATGTCTGTTCAGGTGGTCGTATCTCCAACGCTGAAACGCTGCGCCTGGATCATCTGAGTGGTGGCAATCGACTTCGATCATCTCGTAAAGCACACCCCCTGCAAGTCCAAGGAACTCGTCGCCAAGATGATCACGAAGGACCAGGAACACCTGCTTCACGTCAGATAAGCATTTGCTGTTTTATGTGGTCCTCTAACAAGTCGAATACCGTCACGGTACTGGTAGTTGCGAGGGATATGGGCGCAATATCTGACAAGAACGTTGCGGCATTCTTCTGGATTGTTAGTCGGCGCCCTCTCTCTGTATGCATTTGTCCTCACTGACTGTCTTCATCAAATATCTCCGTGATATCGACTGACTGGTCTCTGTTGCGATATGTGTAAGATTGTGATATATCGTCCATTCCCGTATCGGCAGGTTTTGAGTGACCTTTCTGTCGAGTCTGAAGTCGTGAACAAGGATTGAATGAACCTCATGCTGGGCCCAGCATGCAACTGATGAGATGCTCAGTCGTTGCGCGGTCGAAACTTCCACACTATGGTTGTAATGTGCACATGATGAGGAAGGGGCATACCCACGAAGTCGCATATATATAGGAAGGAACTCGTGATGAATGTATAACCTGGAAGAATGAAGTTACTGACATATGAATACCGTATTAACCTCTTCTCATGTGAATCTGACACCCAGCGCGAAAAGTTCAAACCCCGAATTCTTCACTTGTTCAACTCCAGAGTAGTTCGGGATATCCTCTGGACAGCTGAAGTTTTGAGCATCGAGCGGAAAAGATGAATAACTGAAATTCAATGCTATTATGTTCCGAGTGTAAACAGCAGTCTGTTATTATTGTTCACAGCAACACACGCCATCCCGGTTGACTTGCAGCTCATTTCGACATTGGTAAGACAAAGTTCACCTACACTTCCGAAGATCATAGATGGACTTCAGAGGCAGAGTAAAGTGCCTCACGCACTACATGGCTACTGATAGAACTGCATCATGTCAATGTTCGACCCGAGCGTGGGAAATTACAAAGCCAGACCGTTCGTTGTAGCAAAGGATGGATCTTGGGGAAATGAGATCCCGGCGTGTTGCCCGGCATTCATATGACCCACAGCCTCTCCACTCGGTGGTTGACAACGCGCTGCAGGCTAAGCACTCGGTTCACATCAGTTAATATTTACCGCAAGACCCCAGCCTGAAACTAACAGATGATATCTTATCCCGGCGCCCCTGCAGCCGAGACAAAAGCCGGACCCGACTGCGGCTTCCCGAAACCAACTCCCGGCTTCCCAAAAAGGCAGTCTAGATTTCCTGCCTCCTCTTCGCCCCAGAAACCCCACATCAAAGACAGTTGAACCCCATGACGACGTTCGTCTCACCCAAGTTGCGTAGTGGATCTCTTCCATGTTGGCTAGACCATTTCACCTAAAGCACCGCGCCAAAGAGCCAACAGCCAACAGCCAGGACGCTTCTAGCCCTCCACATCCCGTACCGAGTCTGATGCCGTTGATCCTCCTCGGGTCTGAGCCGTACCAGGCTGTCGCTGACGGTCTGCTCGGGCCAAGCCCCGGCTTCTCTGGGCATCATGTCGTATTTACATATAATACGTGACCCCCCAGATTGACGGTCTGGTTGTTCACAGTTTAGATACCAGTCTCCATCCCTCTATTAATCCTCCACCATGTCTCAACCACAATCCGATCGCTCACCTTACTATGACATTGGTAAGTTACCCATCCGCAACATTCGAGTTGAGTAACATTTAACATTCCTTCTCTAGTCATTGTTGGAGCCGGCCCTGTTGGCCTGATGCTTTCAACATGCCTTGCCCGCTGGGGTTATAAGATCAAGCATATCGACAACAGAGCTGAGCCAACACCGACCGGTCGAGCTGATGGCATCCAACCCCGCTCACTGGATCTCCTTCGCAACATGGGTCTCAAGTCAGCCATTATGGCTCACCATCCAGCCCGCGTTTACGAAGTTGCCTTTTGGGACCCAGCTTCATCAGGACAAGGCATTGCCCGAACTGGAACATGGGCCAGCTGCCCTGACTTCATTGATGCTCGCTATCCTTTCACAACCTTGCTGCACCAGGGCTTGATTGAGCGTATCTTTATATCAGATCTCGAGAAGAACGGAGCGAATGTCCAGCGGCCATGGTCCATCAAGAGTTTTACTTCTGATGAGAAATCCAACCCCGACTACCCTGTTACAGTAGAACTGGAGCACGTTGACGGTACGGCACATGAGACTCTACACGCCAAGTATTTGTTTGGTGGCGAGGGTGCGAGGTCATTTATTCGCAACCAGCTTGGTATTGCCGTTCGTCACAAAGATCCAATTGCTCACGTTTGGGGTGTAATGGATGGTGTAGTGAGGACCGACTTTCCCGATATTAAGGTGAGCACTCCATACTTCTCTCAGCCACCGCGCTCTGCTTATTGACCACTCTCAGATGAAATGTACTATCCATAGTGAACATGGTTCCATCATGGTCATCCCACGAGAGAAGAACATGGTTCGTCTCTACATTCAAATCGCATCTTCGACCGATCCAGATTGGAACCCTAGGCGAACAGCCACTGAAGAGCAAGTGCAAGAGTCGGCCAAAAAGATCCTGCAGCCATACTCTATCGAGTGGGAGCGTGTCGAGTGGTACTCTGTTTACCCCATCGGACAGGGTATTTCGGAAAAATACACGTTGGACCAGCGAGTCTTCCTCGGCGGTGATGCTTGTCACACTCATAGCGTAAGTCATAACATACTGGTGCCGATATTATGCGCTAACACAATCACAGCCCAAGGCTGGACAGGGAATGAACACCGCATTCCTTGACGCGCAGAACCTGGCCTGGAAGATCCATGCTGTCGAGTCCGGTTTCGCCAATAGGGAAATCCTTAAGACCTACGAGACAGAACGCAAGCATGTCGCTGAGTCCCTGCTTGATTTCGACAACCGGTATGCGAAGCTGTTCTCGCAACGGCCACCCGCGGCAGCTGAGGTGCAGGCCGCGTCGGCCATTCATGGCAGTAACGGCAACGACACCCAAGAAAATGAGTTCATCAACACTTTCAAAGAGTCGTGTGAATTTACTAGTGGATACGGTGTTTATTACAAACCAAATGTTTTCAACTGGTCACCTGAGCATACTGCTCAGTCAACCCTGATTCACCCGAAGGGCACCAAGCTACGGACGGGTCGTCTTTTCATCAACTCGAACGTGACGAGGGTAGTCGACGCCAACGTGGTTCATCTAGAGCAGGAAGTTCCCTTGAACGGCGCTTTCCGACTGTTCGTTTTTGCAGGCGTTCCATCAAAAACTCGACAGGCTTTGAGGGACTTTGCTAATTATCTTGGAAGCCAACGATCCTTCTATGCAGCATATCAACGCCCTGATCTTGACAAGGTCTCGTATCACGAGCAGCATCTCCCTCATAGCCAATTCTTCACTCTTTGCACAATCTTTGCCTCTAAGCGACCCGACATCGAGATTTCGCGCGACGTGCCCGGGGTCCTCGCTCGATACAGAGATCATGTCTATGCTGATGATCGATCCGATACTCGATTGTCAGAGGCAAAGGCTGTAGCCCATGCCAAGATGGGGTTGGATGAGGAGCTTGGTGGAGTGGTGGTCGTCAGACCAGATGGATATGTAGGTATTGTGGTCAATCTCGTTGAAGGCAGCGGAACTGTGGACGCTTTGAACGAGTATTTCTCATCCTTCTGTACAAAGAAGCTGGGATCTACTCTAGCGCAGCTGTAAGAACGGTTGTGATGTATTTCTAGATGGATGATGTCAAACATGTTGCTGAGGGGCGTTGATTTTATAAAGTATACACAATCACTTAAAATTACTACACGATTGAAAGTGTTGTTCATACGTGTATCAGATCGATCAGCCTCAATGCTCCAAATCAAGGGTCATTAGAACCCAGCCAAAGGGGTGTACAGGAACATGAACCCCATCTCCTAAACTCAAGTCCAAGACAAGCACTTCCCATACACCACCTTAAATGCTTCCTAGGAGATTCAAGACTTAGGACCTTGTTTAATATACTAATCCTGAAGGCTTGATAAACTTACTGGACAGAATGCCTTACATTTGACTGTTTTTTAAATGCCCAGGGCTTCAGGCCATCTTTCAAGTGGTCTGGCGAATGGTACGGAGTAGAATGGTGTCATTTGCAAGCTGAACCCCCTTATGTACACTGACCAATGATAGCCCCGAATAGCGGGTCCTCCCCAGCTGTCAGTGCGCGTGCACTGGGCCCACTACAATTTTGAGAGTGGAGGCTGAAAGCAACCGAACTTCACTTCTTTTTCATCCGCTATAAGCAACTTCTACAGCGACCTCAGCGCCTGTCGGTTTGCGCGTTCGCGATGGCTTCACCTGACCGATCCGGATAAGAAACCACTAATAGGGAAGTGACTGCAGCAGCGCGCTTACTGTTGATGTACGCGCTTCGGACCAGAGCTTTCTGCCTGGTGTAAACGCCCTCGACACGACTCGACCTGATCTCTCATCCTTCGCTTCATCATCAGCAACTGCAGCTTCGATTCACATTCATCTCTGTTCAGTGTAAAATTCTAGCTTCGCTTCTTGTAAGAACAATCCCCTCACCTGTTTCAGCCCTCTACTTCTCTTTCTTCATCCCGCGATTCACCGCTCCTGCAATCGGCACTGCTCGGCACCTGCACCACGGGTTGCATCTACGTTCATTGCCACTGCTACACGATTCGGTTCTGTGGTTTGGGCGATATCTCTTTGTTTGCGCGGTGTGACTGCCGACTCTGCTGCTTTCCTCCTTTCGCAAACTGGATTTAGTCGAACTTGCTTTTAACTGTAATTCACAACACGCAACTGCTTTGGTTGGATCAGCAACCTGCTTCACTTCACCGCGGTACGGCTTGCTGCATCGCACTTTACTAAACCTGATTTCAACTTTCCACTTCTCATCGCCGTTCTCTCTTCTCGTCATCATGTCTTTCTCGCTCCACACGCGCATTTCTATGCATCAATCCGCTAACCAGAACGGAAGCCCCCTGCCTGCGTATCTTTTGGAAGCTACCCAAAGGCGACGCCAACTACGGATTGTTCCTAAGCAGACAAAAACTATCCGCCAAGTGCCATCGCCAAAGCCTGTACAGTTTACCACCCCTCCTCGACGGATCCGACGACCCAACGCCCGGCTCTTGATTGACTCCCCTCTACCTCGAACCGATATCTTCCAAGATCCCGTTCTTCGCGACCGATTTGTTCAGACCGGCTCTCCAGTCAGGTCATCTTTTCTCAATCGACGACCGCGAGCGAAAGCTGCCGATCCTGGCGTTTCGAAGACCCCAGTAATCTTCGACCCTACACTTGTTGTCGATGGCAGACAGACACGCAAGCGTCGCGCCCAAGACACTGAGATCGAACTTGTTGCCGCAGAAAACGGTATCACAAATACCACAGAACCTATCATTACTATTCGCGAAGGGGAGACAGTTCCGAACGAGGACCTTGGCCAGCAGGCCCATGTGAGTGTATTGCCTTTGGCTGAACTTTGCCATGTTTTACTTATACTGACCAACTCTAGAACACTAACCGCATGCTCGGGATTGTATCAAGCGCCAGATCCATCACCAGGATGATAAATAGCATTTACTCCGCCTTTACTGGCATTGGTGAAACGATCAGCAGGCTCAGTAGGCTTTGGCCCAACTCCTACCCCTGCGATCTGTGCTAACGAACAACCAGTACGCCCCCAATCCTACCAAATCGCCGA
Source organism: Fusarium nurragi (assembly GCA_012977755.1). Lineage (NCBI taxonomy): Eukaryota > Fungi > Ascomycota > Sordariomycetes > Hypocreales > Nectriaceae > Fusarium > Fusarium nurragi. Next base: position 20,734 of record JAALXI010000251.1, on the reverse strand, counting down.
GTTTCGCTCCTATCTGAATGAGAACCAAGTCAGTAAAAAGCGTGTCAAGATTAGTGCCAGTAATGATGACACCACATCTGAAAATGTTGGCAGCACTGGCCACAGTGGGCTGTGTTGGGTTGACCGAAATAGTCTTACCAACCTGATGGAAGACTACAAGATCTTTTCCAAGTCTCTCGCCAAGGTTTGGGAGTGCCTGGAGCGCGGAACCCGAGAAGAGGCGAACAAAGACCTGGCCCCTCTAAGCACCAACATAATTGACAACAATGATCGTGCTGCATTGTATAGTGGCCAGAACCATGACTTTGCCGAAATCTTTGCGTTGCAGCTTAGGCGCATATTTCGATATCTTGACAAAGTCTACGAAATTGGCATCATCATCAGAATTCGCGACAGTCACGAGTTTGTCCCTCCTGTTCTGGACTACGGATTGTTTCCAGAGTTTGTTGGAAACCTGGAATCAGTCAAACACTTTCTGTCTGGTCCAGCGCTCCCCATTGTTTGCAATAGTATCCTACGGAAACATGGGGAACATGAGTGGAAGGTTTCCCAGTTGTTTCTGGATCGGATCGTGCTCGATATTAAGGCTATCCTTCACAATCTTCCTGCACCAAGCTATGTTGACTCTCAAGAGTATCGCGATAGGTTACAGGTCATGTTTCCCACTCCACCACGAACCGATCTGGAAACACATTTCTTACTCCCTGGATCATTTCCTGAATTTGATGAGCCTAAGGATCCCATCCAGGAATCCGCAGTGGAACAAGTCGCACAACCATTCGCCAAACAACCTCATGCAGAGGTGGTTATGGCTAACCCGGAGCCAGAATCACCGCGGCCTGTTATTCCTCGCCCCCACTACTACAAGAAAGACTTCCTTCGTGTTGACTTGGCTCAACAGAGTATTGCTCAGATAACGTCCGAGGAATATCGCCAGACCTTCTATAAAGAAACCAACCAGCATCGCATCATCAAGGATAAATATATCACAGAATTCGAGCCCAAGGTTCCTCTTAACTCAAACGAAGCCGGATCTCTTAGGTCAATCCTCCGAAACCGACGAAAGCATCCCTCCAAAATTACGCCCAAACGACTTGGTATAACGCGCCGACCTAAGGCTGTGAGCTTCGTAGAGGGCACAGTCAGCCCCAAGCCACGAACACATCTGGGGCTCGATGTACCTAAGCCGATCAACTATGACAGGCCAACCGGGGAAACTCTTCCTCCTACGGAGGATCTTCAGGAGCAGCGTCCTAACTGGGCTCGTCGATGGCTTAATCTCCCAACTACTCAGACTGAAGAACCGCGTAAGAAGGAGAGCATTTTTGCTTCCTCCACCTCCACCAACAATTTCCGTCGCCGCTTGGAGGAAAAGGATGGGCTTGATCCTGATGCTCGCATCAAAGAGCTATTTGCACTCCCTTCTCTTAAGCTCCCAATCAGCGATGATTCAAAAGCTGGGATAGAATTCAAAATACGAGAGGCCGCCCAAAAAGCTGCTGAAGAGGCGCGTTTAGCTGCTGAGGCAGCACAGCGTGAGGCTGAGGAGAAGGCTCGCCAGGAGCTTGAAGAACGCCTCGCCCGATCTGGTGGGCTCCGTATGCCCAATCGGACATTTGTCACCCCTGTTTCATCAGACTGGCACAGAAAGGCACTGGACACACTCCGCGCAGCACCTTCGACATCTCTTGCTAAATCCGCCGAGGGCGTTGATCTACGAAGACACGACTTCGCCAAAGTTGTGGCCGCGAGTGAGTGGCTCAATGATGAGATCGTCAATGCATCTCTTCTGTGGCTCGACCGAGCCATCAACTCAGCCGCCGGCATTAAGGATTTCAAACGGAACACTCGCAAGTGTTTTACATTAGGTTCATTCTTCTTCAAGCGGCTCCAAGACCAAGGTGTTCATGGGACCCAGCGAACCCTCCGACGATACGGGGTAGAGAAGAGGAATTTCCTTGATATTGACACCATCCTTCTACCGATTTGCGAGCATTCTCACTGGACGTTACTTGTCATTCGCCCATCCAGGCGAACCGTTGCACATATGGATTCTATCAACTCAGGTGGCAATTCTTCCTACACTAACTGTGCTGTGGCATGGATCAAGGATGTGCTGGAGGAGAAATTCAACAAGGATGAATGGAAGATCATTCTCCATGAGGCTCCTCTGCAAAACAACGGTCACGACTGCGGTGTCCACACCATTACCAACGCCATGTGCGTTTCCTTGGGTCTCAGCCCCATCGACTCATATACCGCAAACGACATGCCGAGGCAGCGGATCCGCATCGCCTGCATGCTTCTCAATGGCGGGTTCACCGGAGACTTTGATTTACGAGTGTACTAGCCATCCTATTGATTATCAAGATGGCACTATTGTGGCTTATCAATGATGCATGATTTTTTGTACCAGGCGTTTAGGCACAGAGTTGGTGTGGTGCCTCTCTGAATATGGAAAATGTGTTTGGGCAAGATACCACGAACAAGTAGTTGTACTGTTAGGCTTTCGCATCTTCCGGCGTTTACATTTTTTGGGCATGAATGACAATGGCCTGGCACACTGGGCTGTCTTAGGCATTGCATGAGAAGCAGAGGATTATAGCTCGCTAAAATGTTTGGAGCAGTATGCTTGAATGAGTTCTCAAGGAGAGGCACAGCACGGTTCGGAGAACCTGGCTGTTGAAGATGTATTGAATGGTTAGTTGGTTTACCCCCCAATCCTGAAACGGAGCGAATGAAGGAAGTCAAAATCGTCAATTATTCTGCGTGATTGATTTTAAGCGATGGCAATGGAAGATGGAACCATAAGAAAGTCCATTTGAAACTTGGGCTCTAAGAAGGATCTGGCTCATAGCTATTGTGATATCTATACAGAGTATAGACAATCAGATCGTGAATCCTGAGTAGGAGTTTATCATGGAGCAAGCCTGGAACGAATGTCCCCCGGACGTGCAACCTACCGGTAGTCTACGCAACCATGCGTACCGTCTCGGAAGTGCAGTTTCCAGAACCAAGGATACGGGAGCGGATAGTCTTCGACAAGCTTCACTCAGCAGCCTCTATCTCGCCATGCTCCCTCGAGGTTTTGGCGCAGTCTCGAAACCAACGCGTAAATCACGAACGAAGCCAACCACCCTTTGCTATTTCTAGGCCACTAGCACGGTGAAAGTACCCGTTTTCTTACATACAATGACATACCTGTCGGCGCGTAAGCGAGCGAGCAAAGCTGGACGAAAGAGCCTCAAAGACCACGACGGCCTGCGATGCCGTCCCCCGCTAGACCACAGGTGAAGTGGGCCCAGAATAGGCAATGTGCTGTCCTATCCGCTTGTCTCGTTGTCTCTTACTGTGCAGATACCGCCGAGACCAGTTGTTTAGCGGACGTGTTGGCCAGACGGCCTATACACGACCAGTCTGTACAGGCGAGAGTCGTTGGTTGGTTCTACAGAAGAGAAACAAAGGAAAGTAGAGTGGTTTGCTTGACTGCATGCGACTTGAGGCGAGGCAGAACAAACCCGGACGCCGGGGACATCACGAAGCAGAATGGAAGTGTGAAATAAAGCTCGCTTCAGCTGCGTTGGCTGGGTAAGTAAGCCAGGTTCCAGTAGTGAGATAGTTTGGTAACGGGAGCTGGCTTCTAGAAGCGTGGGAGGCCGGAGCGGAAAGCGGCCATGGATGTTAGCAAGCAGGCTCCGACAAGCATGGGCGTGAAACTATTGGCTCCCACGTTCCGGCAAGCCTGAAAACCTTAACATATCCGATGTCCATGCTAGCCATGCGTGCCATGCAAAGGTTGGACCAATCTTTGCAGGTAGGCTTGCTTGCCTGTTGGGTCAGTCAGGAAGAAGGTATCCGTAGCCACGGTTTGCAGGCACTAGACATTCATGATGATCCAGGGTCCTCGATATATGGAATCGGTTTTGCCACTTACCATATGAAATGCGCGAGATAGACTACAGTACAAAACGAGAATTGGGATTTGTTAGGGAAAACACTCCCCATTGTACCCGCGATAGCCTCTTCGCATCAACGATCAGGCAGAACGCTTCTCGTAGTCCGTTCTGGACAAGTGTTCGTTCTGTGGCAAGTGCTTAGTTAATTGTGTAAACAAACGAAACATCGCCATATCAGATGCCAAACTGTCTTTACAATAGGCTGTAATGGGGGCGTGTGAAACGAGGTGGCCCTTGTCGACTTCACCGCCTCTTGCGTGGAGGTAGTGTGTGTTTGTGAGAACAAAACTGAGAGATGCATTCCCTCACCTGAACCATGGGTCGCTAGCCAGCGATTAAGCACAAGAGACGGAGCTCGTCCGTATGGTCATCGTCGATTGCTTTGGTGCTTCTACCGATGTTCGTCGACCGTGGAAGGAACCCGAGACGCCGAGGACACGATATTAATTGTAAATATCGCAGACTCGGCGCCGTCCACCTATAGGTAGCGCGTCATAGCGCCATCTGGCCTCCATGGCCTATGCCAGCAATGCGAGACGACTCTTTGGGCGGCGCCATTTGGACGGTATCCTCTTCTGACGTCCGTGTTCGGTGCCCGATTCAAGCCGCCGACTCAGTGCCAAATGCCTATGTCAAGTCCCGACATGGATGGTGTCGTTGTAAAACTGGAGACGGACACCGCCAGTATGGGTGTCCCGAGGGAGGAAAACCGATAGTTCTAAAAAGCCTCGGAGCTTCGAAATAGTTTTCTGGAATGCGCCGACAAGGGAGGCTGCGGAATTGGCTGAATCTTGGTCTGGGTACGGCCACCGAGAGAATTGCCGGGACGTTGACAGGGTCGTGCGTCTGTAAGTAAGGTGATTGTGGCAGGTTTTTTGTTCTGGGTGGTGAGAGATGGAGACACGGCGAGGCCGGTTGGTGTTGAGTGGTGCTACATCACTCAATGCTAGGGCTAAGCAAGGGTGGGCGTGGCCCCTGTGGCGTTTTCCCCAATCTGGAAGGCTTCCAGAACAAACGCCATTTTCAAGATCGCTTCTTGGAGGTCCAGGGCTTTAGGAGGCCCTCCATTAGTCTTCCATCAAGCTTCCAGAATGAGCCACTGGCGAGCTTAGAACAGCCAAGAAAAGCAGTAGACACGCCGTAGCGCCCCCAGTAACGTCTTCATCTTTGCAATTTGGACGTTGACGTAGCCCGTATTCCATTTGTGTAACATTGATGGTGCTCTGCGTTTTGTTTTGTTCTGTTTGTTGGCCTGCTTGACGGGCTGTCCACCCGACAAGCGACAAGCAACAACCCATTGAGTGAAATGGTGCAAATACGGCTACCTGCATTACCCGAAACACTTGCACTCTTCATGTAGTATTGCACCAGAGGTTTCGATCTTCACAAGCTCAGGTGTTGGGCATAATCGTTGTACACCTCGGAAAGGGTCTTAAAGACGATGCTTGAAATGATATGGTCACTGGGCCTTGCAGTGGCCCTTTGTCTTGTGGCAACCTCTTACTTATAGCTTAGGGCCATTGCTGGCATTTGTTGAATGTCACCCTGGTATTGCTTATGATAGCTCATGTGGCCTGGTCAGTAACACAGGCTTGCTCATCCCAGCCTAATGAACCCAAGGGCTCGAGTATGCAGTCGAGACTTGGCCGGTAACAAACAATCGTTTGTAAGAAGCGAGCCTGGAACACCAGAAGTTAGAAAGATACTTTGATACAGCGTAACGATACGGTCGAGTCCTATCACTTGAACATGAAGCACGCACGCACGTACGCACACACACACACACACAAGTAGTGTTGGTTCCTCCTCAGGGATTCCCCAGTGTCCGTTGGCAGATTGAGACTCCGCCTTGTGTCTTTCCAACCATCAACTCAACGAGGCTAGGCGTGCCCAACCCCGTTTTATGAAGGATCAGGATGAGGGCATAGTACATTCCAATTGCTCCCTCCACATTCTTGCACTCCGAAAGGAATCTCATAACAGAGGCCACTTTATCATTGCACAAGCATCGATACCGGTATGTGGGCGTGGATCGCTGTCATCATATTCGTCACAGCTGGGCCAATCTTAATCGGTCTGTGTGAAACCATTTATTGATCACGGCGATTGAACTCACTTCAAGGACTCAGTAGGCTATTAATCACCTGCTGAGATGACCTCACCATGCCTGACTTGAAGGCCATCATCGAATCAATGTGGCGTCACAATTTGACCAGATCCAAGGCCATGCCGTGTGTTGGTTCGGTAGGGAACTCCACTGACAAATACCGGCCCAGGTACGAAGTAATCGAAAAGAGAAGGTGGGAGCGTCAAGATAAGCTCCATCGCATGCTGCTACGATGTGTGTCTCGATGGTACCTACAGGTGAAGTGTGATAAATGCATCGAGTATAACACGAGTGTATATTTTGCTCTTTTTTTTTTTTTTTTTTACTACTTTTTTTTTTTTTTTTACGTCAGCCTAAGGCCAATGCAAACATGTCCAGTCTCCTGCAGCGATGACACATAACGACAATTGGGAAAGCTGGGGCTTGACAGGATGTTACAAGGATAAGCGAGATGTTGTTGATAATAGTTGTTCGATTCGAGATGCATCTGACGATGCAATCGCTCGCCTAAGCGCGGTATTCGTGGCGTTTGTCCTTTCAGCCTGAGCAATCGTCCAATACCACGCTGCAAATGTATAGGTAATTAAATGCCTTGCCCAGAAGGAGCAAAGCCGGGATGTTGTACGGCATGCGGTCACGAACAATGCAACGGCTTGCAGTCTGAGGCTCTCTGATGCTCTGGCGCAAGCTTCGCAGCCTGTCCCCACCACAAATGCGATAGGAAGAGTCCAGAATCCCAGAGGCACATTCCCTTTGTCCCCAGATGAGCCACGGGGAGATGGCGATTGTAATTCCTTCATCCCATTGCGCTATGCAAGACGATCAATGCCGCAGACGGTGTCGCTGGCAAGTGTCGTCTTCGATCATGGTCAACTGTCCCGTACGTATAAGTGATATGGTGAGTCTGACTGGCCGGGATGGATGGCGCCCGCTTCTTTAAAAATCTCCGATGTTGATCAAACTGCCAGACGCAGAGAGAAGTGCGTGCTCTTGGTCCCGGTGCATTTGAAGAAGCCCGGGTTGCCTATTGTGTACTGAAGGCGGAAGCATCACCATCACCACGACCAATGGGATTGGCAGCAGGTGGTCATCGCGATCGGCCGAGCTACCGTTCTTTAGCGGCAAAGCCAAGATGGATTTGAGGTTTGAGGGTCCAGTCGCAAAGACCTTGCGTTTCGCGCCGTCGGTTTTATTACAAGGGCTGATAGTGGGATACCCCGCCGAAATGTAGTGGGCAGGGGGCGAGGGGCTCCTGGGACTTGACGACGGCAATTGACTGATATCCATATCGTGAGGAGCCGTTAAGCCGAGGACGCTTGGTCAGCGAGGACTTTGAGCTTTGGCGCGGTTGTATGGTTGAACAAGATACAAGTAGTGCCAAGGGGTCCGCGACTTGTACCAGGCACGATCGAAAGACCAACATCCGTCCCCGAATTTAGCGTTGATGAGGCCTCACTTTGCCTTTAGGTTGTGTATCTACAGCTTGGTAAGGTGCTCGAAGATGATTATTGGAGTGCAAGTGCCATGCCAGGCCATCTTATCCATTGTTGGTGATGCTTTGAATGTTAATATAAATAATGTGGCATCGATAGGTGTGCGGTGTCGTGGACAGTAGTTATTGCAGACCGCAGACCACTTTTTCTGCATCGAGAGATGCAGGGCGTATTATGGATGCCGTCCGACCAACGTCACGAAGTTGAAAGTGGAGGACATGTTATTGGCAGGGTCGTCGATGTGACGCAGCGACGCGGCCCAAAGCAGTGCTGTGCTGCTTATAGTGGTGTAGTGTGGTGTATTGTTCTAAACCAAGGCCAAGCAGCCTGCTGATGACGATCCCGCCTGTTACCCACTGAAGATCACCAGGCTAAGGCTAATCTTGGGATCCTTGGATCGAGCCTTTGAAGCTTGATAATCGAGTATCAGGATGGCAATACATAATCAAGACAGCTGAAGTTAGATTGTGACTCGGAACCGCCCGGTCATATCCAACTGTCCATATCGCATGCTCTTTGCTCGTTATGGCCCCTGCCATTCATTCTCTTCGATTGGAGTGTGGGGGGGCCAGTCACTATTGGTTCGTCATATTACCCCTCGACATTGGATTGATCTAGAGCCGTGCATCGCTATGGCGTGTTTGTTCTGGAAGATTAAACTCACTCACCCGGGTGACCAATGTGATCGAGATGACCATCAGAAGACTCCACCAGCCTCCACCGTTAGCCACAATTACTCTTGCCCTTCCTTCTAGCGTGATTCTACGGATACCGATATCTCACATCAGGGTGCCTGGCCTGACCTTTCTGATGTGTACTGTCTGACGTCGGTCCGACGGATGCATGGCAGATAATCTACGAAATCGTCCAGTTCGCGCTTGTATATGTATCACCCTGTGAAGCTTAAGCCAACCCGCGTTCCTACCTCTATCAAAGTTACCCTGCCCTCCCCGGCCTGTGGCATCCCATCGCCCGTTGCAAACATCCAGATGTAGGGTTTTGCTTTCCCGATCATTAGTGCCACTGCGTCAAGATCTGCCGACTAAATTTGCCACACTCAGTGATCCCGCCCACAAGCACACGAGCCTTACCCTGGTGGGCACCTTACATAATTCTGATCTCAGCTCTGGTAGCTTTCGGCGTTGTCCGTGACTGATTCATCTCTCCTTTTTCCCCCGGTCTGCCACGTGCGCGCTTGAATCAGGGTGCCTGTTTTCCACTCCCTTCCGTGTGTCAGGTTGCTGTCAACTTATCCGTGACTGCCAGGCAGACATCTTTGTCCGACAAATGTTGGATGCTGTCGTTATGCTTTGGGAAATTCATATAAAGAAGGATCTTGGCGAATCTTGACTGTTTATACAGTTTATCTATAGGCTTTGTACTAATCGTAAGGCTATGCCGTGATTGTAATGTCGGACAAAGGAAGATGCAACCAACGGAAGACACCTCATACTGTACCCCACGCCAGGAAAGAGTCTGAGGGATGTCTGAAGCTAAAAATCCCTGCTCAAAGGACAAAGAAAAAGAGCTTCTAAAATGCTTCTTTGCCTCAACGCCAGGCTGAATACACCTACCCTTGTGAGTATCGAACATTCTGTGCGCCACCCCTTGTTAGTACAGCATCTGCCTGGTCGACGACAGACAACCTGTGCCGATGCGATGCTGAACAGGGGGTACAAAAGTGAAGATCCATCATCTTGGTGGATTCGATGGCTTGTGATCAGAGGAGAACTATTGGCTATTGGTTTCGACAAGGTGCCTACACTGGGTCCTGCCCCCTAACATTGTTGCGTTGTCGCCGCCACCTTTCGCCTTTGATTGTCTCGTCGCCCCCGGCCCCTCCCTGCTTGTCTCTGTCTTCTGTTTGGCCCCAGTTGTTCCAGTTGTGTGTCAGGCTCGGCTTTTTTCTTCTTCGCTGTAACTCGACTGGTGCCGCAACTGTAACAGGACAGAAACAGGCACAGGCACAGATGCATAGGCACGTACCGTAGATATTCATTTGGTTACTGTGTTTTAGATCACCACTCGCACTCTGATTGGTACAGCCCATATCGTCACTTGGCTTCCAGCGCTGCTCTTCCAGTGCTAGTTAAATACCTTGGGTACTGTAGGCTAACATCTCCCGAATCGTGTGGTTTGGTTTGGTTTGGTTTGGCTCCCTCCGCGTGGTTCAGGTGTTATTGACGTCGTCGTTGCTAAACCCACGCCTCTTTTACCTACCCGCTTTTATCTTCCATCCTGGCCTCTTTTCATGTTCTCTTCTATCTCCACATCAACCTCTCCACCCAGGGTTGTTTTCTGTCACCGTCTGGCTCCTCTCCACTAATTAGTCGCCCAAGTTCTTTCTAAAGAAGAAAAACACGACGAGAAGGAAGGGAAGAATTAAAAACTAAAAAAAGAGTAAAATCTCATCGGGAGGTTTCTCTTTAAAACAAGCTCGGCCCCAGCCCCGTCATTGCTCAGCCTATTCGCCTTCCTTTTTTTAGGGTTGTTTTCGCACATCGCAAGTGACGACACACACGCTATTGGACTTTATCACATATTACAACTAACTCCCCACGACGAGACACGCATTGGAAGCCACGCTCTTTTTCGCCATTATCTAATCCTCGGACCCAATACTCCTATAAGCACTGCATTAGCATACCAGGACCTGGCCTGTCTCAATTGTAAACTACTTTCTCCTCCTTTTCCCGACAAAGACCCCCAAAACCCAATACCACCAGAACCAAGCTAATCCACCAACTGACCAACCAGCTGATCTGCCGCCTCTACTGGACTTTTAGCGCTCTCCAGCGCCGCTCATACGCCCGCCGCACCCACGCTCCCTCACTCGCCCTTTCACCCAAGTCCTAGAGGTACCTCTACAGCCTACAACTGGGTCTGGAGTCTGGACCTTTTATTACACTTTGGATTCCCCAGGTCCGCATTCCTGCGATTCCAAACTGTCTCTTGTCCAAACGCTCTTTCGCTCTAGACATTCAGCTATTCCCCCGATAGACCCACGGCCGGCTGCGCGCCATCGAACTCTCGTCTTCTTCGTCCGTCTCAGACTCCTGTTCCTCTTGGCCCGGCTTCTGCCAAGTCCACTGGAATAAGACACCATCCGCAATCCGTCTACGACGGCATTCGTCGGCTCGACGCTTCCACGACCCTCGCATTCCAATCCATTGGGAACGGCCCAGCAACCTCGACACTTCCAAACTCGACGGTCCTGGCCTAACTCGCGACATCTCCGCTTTGGGACTGATTGTCCACCAGACGTCTCATCAACGAACCTCTTAAGGACTGCTTTGTTATCACGTCCGATCATCAACCACGCTACTCGCCTTGTCCGTTGTGGCATTTCTTACTTTCGTTCCGCTCCTACGATCTTGGACCCTCAAATCTTGGCAATCCCTAAATCCAATCTCGCCCTCCGGCCTCCTCCACCGAGTTACGCCTTGTGGTACACCTTAGTAGCTTGGTACCATAACAAGCCACCTTCCTCCACATATCTTTCGTCACGATTGCGGTCGTTCCTTACAGCGTTCACCATCTCCAATTCCTACCAACAAGCTCACAGCATACTTCGTCCTTGATGGCCTTATCGATCCTGCGGTAGCCTTACTTCTAGACCTGACGCCTCTTCTTTCCACCATATGAACATCTGTGCCAGTCCTACTGCATCGGATATCCACTACCCGCTTCGGTCGACCACGACTCCACTTGGTCTCGCCATTATTACTTGACCTTGTCCCCTCCCTTAGGAAGGTTACAAAACCTGGATCCGTTTTCCTGCTTTCACCTACTTACTATTCTACGACTCGGCTTTGGACGCACCGTAGCTCTTTTGACCCTAGAATGATGAGTGTGTCGCATTCGCGGAGGCACTCTCTCGAATGCCATGGATGCAATATACCTCCGCCATCCCCTCAGCCATCTTCCGCCTTTGAGGACATCTTCGACGTCGATTCACCTACCTCAAGGCCTGTCAGCGAGGCTTTTATGTCAGGAACTTCTACACCAAACGGCACGATCGGTTCCCGACCACCATCCTTGACCGAAATCCTTCTCGATGTTGCTTCGCCACCATGGACTCTCAGTGCCTTTATGGCCTACCTCTCCCAGAATCATTGCATGGAGAGCCTTGAATTCACACTCGACTCACAGCGATACGCCGCGTTTTATAATGAAATGATTACCAACAATCCGAACCACACCCAGGAGAGCAACGACCGTGTCTGTATTTTGTGGGAAAAACTCATGCAGGTTTACATCATCCCTTGTGCCCCTCGAGAGGTGAACCTTCCGGCTCGTATCCGCGATCAGCTGCTTGGGCTCCCTTGTGGTCCCACCCCCCCTCACCCTGCACAACTGGACGAGGCTGGTCGAATACTCTATGAGCTCATGAACGACTCTCTGCTTGTCCCTTTCCTTCAATCTGTCGCTCATATGCACCCCGATGGATCCGTTGAAGACCACGGGCGTGGATCCCGCCGGTCCTCGAACAGTAACACTCGCATGGGTGCACCCGTCCGCTCAATGAACTCTATACATCACACTGAATCCGACTCTTGGACTGATGATAGTGATTGCAACTCAACTCCGGGTATGGAACCCATGACTCCTCCGACAACGCCGCCTACCTCTGAATGGACCTTCACAACTTCCCCAGGTGGTCTCCAACGTGCTGTGGCTGCTCACAACAAGGGATGGAAGAAGATGGGCGCCAAGCTTGGTTTCAATCGCAAGAGCTCAAGGACTCGTTCTGCCCCTACATCATCTCACCCCCTCCCTGAAGGCTTTCATATGCATCACGACTCTTTATGAGGCTCACAGGTCGTGTCATTACCTGAATCATCCAACGGAGCCCACTGGCCTCGGGAGATTTCGCAAGAAGCTCTCGGGGCAGAAGGCACTTATCTGGGTCACCCTCTGCTTGGCAACTTGCATGCGGCAGACGATGGTTGGTACCACAACTCCGACCTCCGAGAAGATGGTGGTTTTGGGGATGGCACGGCCGCAAAATTCGACACCGCTCGTATCGGCGCGAAGACCTCGCTTGTGCAAAAGGATATACGCATGAGAAGACGGCTTAATAAGCCTCCAGAGCTTGTAACTAACATTCAGCCAGTGAAGAGCAGGCACGCCTCTTCCTGTCGCCCTGATCTGCCTCGACTGTTCTCGCCCAACTGCCCCGGAAACAACGCAAACGTCGGCAAACTGCCACTGACTGATATCTCCAATTACCTACCCACACATGTTACCAGCAGTGAGAACGACGGTTGCCCTTCGACAACTCCAGATGATGAGGCATTTCGATATGCATCCCCTGTCGAAGACATGTACGGGTGGGATGCAGAGCTTGACCGACGCCAGTCGTCGCCCAGTCGGGCCTCAATGAGTTCCACGGAGGGCTGTGATACCATTGCTCTCAGCTACAGGCGAGCCAACGGTAGCAAACACAGCTTACTTCAGCGAGTCTTTAAAGTTGGCTCATCTTCCTCCGTGGGTAAGATTGGGACTGTTGCTTGAGGCGCTGAACTCTCGGAAGAGCATCGGCTTTGAATTTTTCTTATTTCACATTTGTTTCTGGTACCTTAGTTTGATTACTTGCGTACATGGATTTGATGCTGGCTTTTCATCGACGGAAATGGCAATACACAGCAGGCAAGGCGTTTGAGGAGATATCATTTGGCTTCTTGGTTGAACTGCATTATGGAACGGGGTTTGGGAGGCTTTTTTTTATTTTACCTATGTGCGAGATTGTTTGGCTCTGAGTGTACGCACCAGGCCGCTCATCCAGATGGTTTGGGTGGTGAGACTGCATTTTTACGAGGCGATAAATGACTAGACGGGTGCTTAAAGATGCCCTGAGCGGTCCGTCTGACGATGACTATAACGGCCTTTCTTTTGAATTTGGTTTAATATTAAGGGTACAAAGAAAAGAAAGAGATGGACTCTTGTGTCTAGTTAGCCATGATACCCCCCTACCTGCTTCGACGGGAGGGAATCTAGACGTTAATGTCTTGAAAATCATTATTACATATTTATACTATTTGCACAAAGTCTACTTGTTGCTGTGTCGTATAGCTACGCCCTTGGTATATCAGTCTGTACCTCAGATCACAGCTCAGGAATTCCCACGCAGCGCCACTGGCAGCAAGAATGCAAAGCCTACGTACAAAAGGTAGGCAAGCTTAGAATGTCGGAGTAGATTGCCCGTTTGGAAAGCGCTGGAATGCCATGTCTCGCCCGTCATCAAAGGCAAAAGTCATTGACAAAATGGCTTGCAGGGTTCAAGTCAACTCACAGTTTGAAACTCATGACTGGAACCGATAAATGACCATTCTCATGACTGTGCTAATACCATGCTATTATGGTATGATACTATGAAACGGATGCTACGATTAAATGATAAGTTTAAGATTTCGGATACTTGGCTTTGACTGTACGCCATCGTCATCACAGGTTGACCAAGATAGCCATTCCAATCGCCAGCCTCCTATCAGATAAGCTTTGAGAAAGAACACTTCAAGACAATGCGCCTGACAGAGACATGCTTTACCACGACAGGCTTCTGAACTGGCCTTCAGTCCTGGGCGATTGGCTTATCGTGACGTGAATACATCCGCCACTCCAACGAGCTGGCAAAGTCGAGTTTGCCTTGTTCAACTTGCTTGGGTGTGACGGTGAGCATGGGCTTTGGCAAACCCATCGACTCTAAGTAAGCAACAGCTAGAGACATTCCGTAAGTATTGGTAGCCTAATGTAGGCAGAAGCAGATGAGGAACAGTAACAAGACGTACCTTCTTTCCATTCAGGATCCCTCCGTTTACGATTCCACTTGAGCTCTTCCGCCATTATGTCTACTATCTTACAGAGGGCTTCGAGGGCAGCTTGGGCATTGAGAAAGACCAATATTGTACGCCGAGCGAGAACGTCAACGGACGTCTGGGCGTATTCATGTCGGACAGCGCAGCGAATTTCACCATCCACAAATGGATAGAGTTGGGAGATGCGCTCACCACGAGCAGGGAAACGCTTTTCGACGAGCTTACAGAGCGAAGTAACGGTCCAAGCTCGATCACCATAGGACTCGGTCCGGTGCTTGGCTACCTCAGTCTCAACACCAAAGTGCTGAATAAGAGGGCTAAAGCCATGGGCACCAACTAAGCGAACCTTGCGTGTTTGGCATTTACCGTCCAGAATTGCACCGTCGTCAACAATATCGGTACCGGTAACATGAGGTGTATCTGTGACAGGTCGAAGGTTGAGGCCGAACGCTTCGATGGCAGCGTCCACACACTCTTCCGCCATCTGCCTGCACGTGGCCCATTTACCTCCGGCCTAAGTCAGCAAGCCCGATGATGAAAAATGAATCAAGTGATTGCGAACAAGGGATTCTGTATTCTTGGCTTTAAAGTCCTTGGCAAGAGGGCGAATGCCAGACTAAGCCGCAAGGACATCACCTCTGCGCACGTTGATCTCAGGTGACAGATAGTGACTGACCTCACTCAAAATCCATTCGATAGACTTCTCAGAGGGCAAAGGATTTCGTTTAATGGTAGACGGAGAGTCCGTGGTGCCAGCGATAGTGTTGCCTTACCATGGGAAGGAAAAATATGACCCGGCCGTCAGATGTAGATGGATCTATTGATCCCATCTCCTTCCCAGGGCTGAAGTACCCTGGGAGGATGACATGAACACCGGATGCCGGGGCAACAATCTTTTTGTACTCATGATCGTCCATTTTTCTAACAGAGGCAGTGAAAGACCCTGTAACACTCTTGGTGCGAATGGTGATATCTGCAACTGGTCGACCATCCTTCACAGCAATAAGATCCTGAACCCTGACACCACAAAGTTTGTCTTGCTAATTCTTCAGGAACCCTGTGAGCTCAGCATGGTTGCCAACAGTTGCCCCATAGAGAGCGATAGTGATAGCATTGGAGATGTTCATGCGTGAATCGTTGTGTGCGCCATCGTAGTACAAGAGCGCCAACAAGATCTGTGGGTTTAAGCATAGGGAAGGCCTCAAGGGCTATACTGCGAGTTAAAAAGTAGGAACCTTCGACACCGTCGCTGCCAGCCAGAAAGAGAACTTGGTACCAGCCCAATAATAGGGAGCTTTCCACCACTTATCGAGGGATAGCATGATGGGAACCCATGAAGTGGTGTGCCGTTTGTAAGAAGTACATGCGCTCCTTGAGACCCTCTTTAACAAGATATTGATTGCAGTCAAGATTCCATACAGCCTTCTTGAGATAGCGAACGCCGCTGTGTACGAGCTTGGTACTCTTGCTGCTAACACCGCTGCTGAAATCGTCACGCTCAACGACGGCTACTCTGAGACCTCGAGTGCAGTGTCAAGCGCTACACTGGCACCGGCAGCACCTCCTCCAATAACGAGCATGTCATACCCCTAGCACTCTGGCCGAGAACTCTCTCGAAACTGGTCTAACTGTTCTTTGCGGGACTTGGCCCGGGGAAATCGAGGGCGTTAGGTGTAGATAAAGGACAGCTGCTGAGGTGGTAGCAACGGCGCCTGGCAGCCAGTCGACGAAGGATTCCTCCGAGCGCGCCTATGACGGACGACATGGCTGGCTTAGTATTAGCGTCGGCTGAAGCACAAATGCGCTCAGGAAGATAGTCCAAGCAGTCGAACTTATCGAATTGATATAACCAGGGAGTAGAACACTGACGGCAAAGACAATCGATGATTATTGCTAGAAAATGAACACGAGTCAGAATACAAACAAGCCCTGGCATGATCCGTCTCCTGGGGAAATGTGAATTAATAAGCTTCACTCCGTGGGGGTAGGCACGCTAGGCCACTTCCTTCCTACATGGGAGAAAGATGGAAATCTATGGGGAAGGAGTCCCTGAAGTGGTCGTTCATCATGTCTTAGGACCTTAGGCTCTCGACAGCAACTGTGACCTTTGAATCACCAACTTTACTTACCTACTCACCATGCTTACAACTTTAGCATAGCTCGGTTGGCATTCATTATTCATTCATCGTCTGTGCATCCAATGCTCCAACTGTTATCATCGCAGAAAAGAACATATCGCAACTACCGGGTAATCCAGGACGTGGAGTCCTCCAAAGCAACATCATCTTTATCACACAGCCTTTCCGAGAATAAATTATCAATTAATTCATTATTGATTGCTCTATCGTCAATCCGTACGGCAGCTGAGCCCACGCACAGGTATCTTGTAAACCCGACCGTCCATTAAGGTGGAAAACTAACGCCAACCGAGAAACAATTCCATCCGCCCTGGCTCTCCCGCTGACGACTCTATCAGAACGCAAAGGAAACACGCAATATACAGAACTGTACGGAGGACACGTTTTCATACACATATGCATGTTACAAGACAACTCAGGAATAACGCCGCATCTTCAAATCCCTTCCCTAACGGCTCTCTACTGTCTTTGCAAACAACGCATCGACAAAGCACGCAGCATAACTGTGCCCCCCTTTACCTGCCTCAATATCGTTGGATAACTGTGTACCAATATCGTTGGTCCCGAAATGACCCATTGACTGCAGCTCGATGCTTGCTGCTGGCTGTGGTTTGGATACTGTCTTCTCAATTATTAATGTGTCAGCATCGGAACCGTCGCTTGGCTTCCTGGCAGCTGCGTCGTCTCGTTCTTGCACATCCACGGTGATCTCTTGGAATACCATGATACCTCCGTATGATGGCGCTGTTTGGATTGGCTCTTGTCGAGCCAAATATGTGCCCGATCCTTCTGTTGAGTCGACTGATTGCGTTCGGATGGTGCTTCCCGCTGGGCAAAGATTGATGGTCGAGCTAGATCGTGCCGACTCAACCGTCGAAACTCGATACCCAGCAATATTTGAACGAGATTTTCCTTTGGCACGTACACCACGCGACGTATCTAACCGTCCAAAAGGCCATCGACTCGATGGAGAGGGAGCTGTAACGTCACGGGAACATCGGTGGCGATCCACTGACTTCGCAATATGGCCGAATTCTTGGTGCAGCCCTCGAGTGAATTCCTGATAAGACTGGTTCGACAATTGACGCATTCTGAAAAAGCTCAAAGGTACGAACTCGCAGTTAGGGCTCGACAGTACTGAATGGATGGGAATCACAAGCCGCACTATTATCATAGTTGCTTCCGAACGCTTCTCATTCCCACGGCAGGGAATAGGAAATGTTGTCGACGTGAGAAGCGCATCCTCAAGCAGGGGCTCTTGTGTCCAGTCCTGCAAAGCCTTGATGGTATCTGCAAGTTGCCCGGCAAACTCAGCCTCTCGGTCACTGCGCTGGGAATCCTCCTTGCACTTCTCCACAATTTTGGATACCGGCACGTTCTCAAATCTCCTTAGGTAGTGCATGTGCCAATCCTCGAGGTTCTTGAATGAGAAGGGCATAGTTGGAAGCAAATGGCGTGCGCCTTTCCTCACGAGGACTTCAAAGCCAGAACTGACGCGAGCTCGAACCGCAAAGAAGCCTAGATGTGTTCCTTCGCAAATGTGATTGCGTTCACTCGTGTAAGTCGCCATCTCCCTTAGCTTGGTCTCAAATTCGGGACTTTGGATCTGCATGCTCGACTTAATGATATCGCTAACTTGGTGCAACTCAGCAAACCTATAGCCAGTTGATATCAATCGTTCACTATCACGATCCGACTCGGAGCGACGGACGAGGAACATAAGTGACCCGCGCCCATAATCGTGGTTCCGTACATGCAGGCCCTTCTCGGTTATATCAAGGCTATTGTGGACTTCCTCATTGACTTCGTTGCCTTCCAAGCCTACCCCTGGGCTGGACTGTTTGCGCGATTGAGCCCGAGGCCGCCTGCCACTGGCACCTGTGGGAAGAATCTGATCCCACAAAACTCCGATCGACGTGAGATCTTCACGAAGTCTGTCAGCGAGAGCAGCTGCAGCTAGACAGAAAAGTTCTCTGAAAATCATGTCGTAGTTTTCGATGGTTTCGCCATGTTCACTGACAAGCTGGATACCTCGTCGACCATCCCTATGAGTGCGGGAATGAGGCAACTGTGATACATGTTGTCTCATGCCTCCCACGAGACTCCATATCATGTCCCAGTTTCTCGATGTTTGATACATCCAATGGAAGAGCAAGTGGCCCGTGTTGAAACCTTCTTTCGAGTTCTACTTCGTTTAGTACTGACTCGATAAATTGGTTGGAAATTTGGGTTTACCTTTTCCAAGAAAGAGTCAGTCACCACGGTGCTTGGGATGTATCCGTCGGGGTCAACAAGAATCCTTCCCCCTTTGTCGAAGATTGCTGCCGCAAGTGTGATCTGCTGGGCACGAAGGGCGGACCTTCTCATATTTCTTGCTCGAAGAATTGCCGAGGTGGCAATTATAAAGCAGGCTCCCAGTGACTGACCCATGTTAGCTATGTCCATCATCGACTCCTGAGAGACCGCAAGAATCATACACTTACCAAGCAAATAACAACGACAACTGTGCCCGTCCTTGAAGGCTCGTTACCGCTAGGCTTGACCCTCTTCAGTCTATAGCGTGTTCCCACAGAAGCACACCAATGCATTCCAGAAACAGCTCCGGCAAGTACAACGGCCGAGATGACTCGCTTCCACCATGCGTTGGCCCACATCGCCCGAAAGACGAAAAACATGGCCAAGGCGACATTGCTCGCAACTATAGCGATGATCGCAGACCCTATAACATACGCTGGTTGATAAATACATGTGTAGTTGTTGATAGAAGCATTGCCGAGGTAGTGCATGCCGCATACCGCAGTTCCGCAGAGAACACCGCCAGCTATAAGTCTCCACCACGAAACGATGTCGTTGGTACCAACGGCCATGAAGGCAGCAAGAAGAACCAGGATTGGAACGAAGAAAGATATAGCAGTGAAGCCGCTTGAATAAGCGACTTGCAGCTCCGGCTGTCCATCGGCGAGATCGATGGCTCTGTTGCCAATGAAGTGCTGTTGGATCAGGATGATGAGCCTCTGTTGAGAAGTTGAGTATAAAGTGCAAGAGTACTTACCATACACCAGATGGACACTCCGCCCATTGTAACTGCTGAGCTCATGAGTAGCAGGCTGTTTCAGTTAGGGCTCTCATCTGATAAAATTTGGTAATGTGGCCTGCAACGCAAAGACATACTGGTTGAAAAGACCTCTCAGACCAGTTCGCCGGTTGATGAGTTCAAGGGTCGAAGCGGCGCCAACAAGGCTGACTAGGTAGCTCAGGGTGACGAAGCCAGCATTGTAGCTTTGAGGCACGATATGGCCCTGATACCGCTGAAGCAACTCCTCGGTAGACATGGTGGTAGATGCTTGGAGGAGCAACGACAAGTTGCTGCCACCGTACTTGATGAAAACAAAGGTTTCGGAGAGGGCTCAAAGAACATATGGGATAACAGAGGTTCTTAACTGACACATGCATGGGAGGAACCGAACATCCGCGGGCTGTTTCTGGTGGAGTTTACTATATCGGCCTAACCATTACGGACACGCACTCACGACTTGATGTGTCAGGGCCTCTGTTCAACACAAGGGATGACATATGCAAGCCGAGAGCCTGGTCTTTGGTTGCCAATAAAAGATAAGGCGTGGGCATTGAAGGAAGCTAAGGAGCGTAAGGTTGTTTTTGGCCTTCAACTAAGGGCTGTCAATGCTAGCTCGCAGGCGCGATCTCTCTTGATGAGCACAAGGCTTGGGCCAATGGAGGATGGTGGACGGCCAGCAGTGGCTTGGGAGATTCCTTGATTTACTATGATGGCGGCGCTAGACCAAGCCATGGCTCAGAAATTTTGTACAACGAGAATTGAATACTAGGGATTAGTGCCGGAGGGCTGTCAACATATCTCGCCAAACTCGCTAGCGTGATCAAGTCGCTCCCTTGAGGGTGACAAGAGGTTGGACAAGAGATGAGACTGCACAAGTGTTGTCCATTCATGATTGGCAAAATCCGATGATATCTTGCGTCGACACGAATGGAGTAACGTCCTGGACAAGGCCTCGGGTTTAGTACATGTTAGGTTACATCATTAGCGACTTCCTGGGAACCAGGTTCTTGAGGCGCGGACTCAGAAGAAATTGAATATTCTCCCCCGTCTTCTTTTCTTTTCCTATTTGGCTTCCTGTCATGGTCAAGAGAGTCAGGGAATAGATAGCTGAGGGCCGGGGGTGGAGGAAGCGGGACAGAGCTGCAG